>JAQOTM010000395.1:0-54432 GCA_029168755.2 Tillandsia fasciculata | reverse complement strand
GGCTGATCATTGTTGGGTTTAGGTTAATAAGGATCTAAATAGGGGAAAAAACACCTAGAGGGGGGTGAATAGGTGTAAACAATAAACACTCAAAAAATCATTGTGCGATAAAACCCAATGCGGAAAAATAAAAGAACACACAAGATTTTTACGTGGAAAAACTCCAAACCGGAGTAAAAAACCACGGGACCGATAACACGGCGAAATCCACTAGAATTAACACACGTACAAGGTGATATAACGTACTCACAGACGACTCAACCTTTTACCATACGCTCCTAGTAGATCTTCTCCGCTCGCTCCACGACGCTTCTCGAATCCACGATCCGCGCCCAACGCTGAATCCACAGCGTCCAACGTCGAGTCCACGACGTCCGACCGAATCCACGGTCTTCACCCAATGGCACGCTTCGAATCCACGAACGCACCTCGCTCCGAATCCACGAGAGCGGTTGCACCTTGAATCCACAAGGCCACGCGAGTCCACGCGCCGATTTTGGGGTAAATCGTTGTTTGTTTGGGTGGTGATGATCCGCCGAATACTTAGATCAAGAGTAGATCGGAAATACCATCTAAGTATTCATTAGTTTGATTCAACTCAAAATGTGAGTATGAAAACCTAGAATCAAACTAATCAATATAGATGAAGAACCATTAAATAGATCTAATGATTTCCGTTCTTCTCTATATGTGGATCTAAGGCCGTATAAAATGATATTTGAAAATGACGGCTCTATTTCCGATGCCCTAGAAATGAAATAGAAGGGCTATTTATAGGTTAGAAACCCTAGGAAGAATATTCGGATCAAAAACAAACTTTTCTGGAAAGTTTTACCGACGGCGATCCGGATTGCATAAGCCACGATCCGGATCGCAGACGCACAGAATGCAGTTTCCAGAAAATCGCCTGTTCGGGATCCGGATCATAATCCACGATCCGGATCGTTCATACATTTTCACAAAACACCCCATTCGGGATCCGGACTGCCCAAGCTGTGATCCGGATTGCAGCAATGTATGAACGAACACCTTTCGGGATCCGGATTGAAAGTCCACGATCCGGATCCTGAACATGTCCCATGTCCAGTTTTTGATGAATATGCAATTAAAACCTCTTCCAGGTGTTTCTACACTATAAGAAGTATTCGGATCATCAAAATTATTTAGTTAAACGTACCTGATCCTTTTGAATTCTTCTTTCTTGAGATTGAGGTATATGATCCAAAGTTTCTTCATCTTCAATCTTCAAGACTTAATACAATCACGAAATACGCCAACTCAAATTCCGTAACAATCTCCCCCTTTGGCGGTTTCGTGACAAAACACAAATCCACAAAGAAAATTCAAAAAGATATTTTTGTTGCTATCACCATACAACAAAAATTTACAAAAGAGTTCCAGAAATTAAAAACATGAGATAAACTCCTAAGACAGACTCTAGACTTAGACATCTGTAACCTCTGCACACAGAAAACATTCTTGACAAACAAATTCGTTAGATACCTCAAGAATTGGAACATAGAAAAACCAAGTACAGAGATAGAGTTTGATCTCATCATGACATTTAAAAGAATCAGATATGTGAAAGAAACATAGTTAAAACCAACATATCTTCTAAGCAGTTGAAAACCAAATGTCAAAGTATGTTAGTCCAACATCAACTTGTTAGTCATATTACATGCCCAAATAGTTAGTCAAATAGTTAGTATAGAAGCATGTCACAATCACAAAAGAAAACCAAAGTTGAGTTGAGATTCATACTTACCTTGATATCACAATCATTGTTCATTCATTGTTCATTGTTTTCGCTAACTCTCTCCCCCTTTTTGTCACAAAACAAGCCAAATAATTACAACAAAAGGAGAGTTAACAACATAAACACACATCATAAACCTGCAAAACAGAACAAAAAGCAAAGTCAGAGGAAAATGATTATAACATAGATTTACTCCTGAGAGTCGGAGTCATCCGAGGTCGTGCAGCCCATTTTCGCAAACAACTTCTTCACAAGTTTCTTTACTGAAGAGACTGACTTGGTCAAAGTGACTTGAGAAGCTGTGATAATTTCCATCTCGTTTTTCATAACATGAAGATCGCCTTTCATTTCAGAAAATTCAGCGGACATACGTTCTTGTTCATTTGAAAGCCGCTGTTGTTCTTTGTAGATGGATGTTACCGAGGCATCATCGTCAGAAGTAGATGCAGGTGCCTTCTGTTTCGGAGGAACGGGGGCAGTGGAAGAAGTTGCATGAGTTCGAACTCGTTGGCCAATTGGAGGAGAAGGGGGATCATCCTGCTTTGTTGTCAAAGACTTGACAATGGTTGTCTCATTTATTGTCCCCAAACTATACAAATACGAACTCGCGCTCGTATCCACCTTAAATCTCCTAAGGATGCGCATTATAATCATTGGATATGGTAGTCGCTCAGAGGGATGTGAGTGTTCGACATACCGCGTCATCCTATTCCAAATGAGGTAGGGGATGTTCAGGTTTGCTCCCATTGTCGCAGATGGATTTCCAAGAAGATAAAGAAATAGCAACCTATCCCATCGGACGATTTTCGTGTTCATGTTGGGAAGAATGTTGTAGCAAATAATGAAGTTTAAGTACTTGTACTCCTTCTTGAGTTCCCTGGAGTAAACTGAATTTCCGGCAGACGTAGTATCCGGAGAGCAGGTTCCATTTACTACTATTCTCCAAGATTTGGCTGTGAAGACCTGAGTCTTCAAATAATGAACTCCGTCTGAGATGGCTGTCATACCGAGCACCTCTCCAATCAGTTGGGGAGTGACTTTGATCTTGATACCTTTTACAAAGGTATGAAATTCTCGGCGTCCATCAGCTTCATCAATAAGACCTGCTGCATTCTGATAGAAGATCCGAACTGAGTGTGGACAGTACCCAGTTTTCTCAGAAAAGTTGCAGATCGGACCAAGACCAACTTGATCAAACAGAGCTCCAAACTCTGCAGATCTATCCCTCATCTGTTGTACATTGACATGTCGTTCTCCTATGCATTCCCTCTTTTCAAAATCTTTGATTCGTGTGGAGCTGACGAATCCCTGAAATGGTGGCAGGTTGTCCATAGGTTCATTGATTGAAATGCCTTGGGCACCACTTCTTTTCCTTGCCGAGGTTTTCACTCTTTTTCCGGTAGGCTCCATTGGCGCCTTTCCTTTCTCAGCTGCAGTAGGAGGAGGTTTAAATTTGGGAGCTTCAGCAGGAGCCTTCCCCTTTGCAGCAGTTGGGACAGCCCCTTCAACTTCAATTGTGTTACGGCTTTTTGGTGTTGGCATATTTCGTGAGTCAAGTCAGTGAGTTGAGTCGGAGTCTTAAAGGGATCAAATTGTCAATCAGCAATCAAAGACTTAGAAAAGATTCAACAAGAGCTCAAGTTGGCACTCAGTGTCTTGAGTCTTGAAGATTGAAGATGAAGAATTGTGGATCAGTTACATCAATCTCAAGAAGAAAGTATTCAAAAGGATCAGGTATGTTTAACTAAATAATTTTGGTGATCCGAATACTTTCTTATAGTGTAGAAACACTTGGATGAATTTTTAATTGCATAAAAATCAAAAACTGGACATGGGACATGTTCAGGATCCGGATCAGATGATCCAATCCGGATCCCGAAGGGTATTAGTTCATGTGCAAATCCAATCCGGATCCAAGCCTATTCTGATCCGGATCCCGAACATTGGATGTTGCTGAAATTCATGAACGATCCGGATCGGGCCTTGCGATCCGGATCCCGAACCCTTGGATTTCTGGAATCGTCAATCTCGTTACGACGATCCGGATCGCAGTAATCCCGATCCGGATCGCCGTCCTGAAAAATTCCAGATAAGGTATGTTTTTGATTCTTATCTCTTTCCAAAGGTTTCTAAACTATAAATAGACACTTAGGGTTTCTCAAAAACGGGGGGAGCACGGCCGATCAATTTATAAAACACTTGAGAGCAACCCTAGAGGCTAGGTTTTTATCGTTCTTCTTTATAGCCTCTTTTAGGTCAATTCGATGGTTCTTTCAAGAACATATCTTTTGTCGAATTGATCTAATCTTTGCTTAGAGATTTTTTCCCATGGATCTTCATTGATAATCTAAGCAAAGGATCACCATCGAAGCCAATATTCTTACCGGCTGAGTTTGCGTCGTGGATTCGACGTGGCACCGTGGATTCGGTGTGTTGAAGGCGTTTCGTGGATTCGAAACGTGTGCTCGTGGATTCGAGTGGCGTTCGTGGATTCGAACGTGTGCAGTGGACGTGCAAACGGTGGAGCGCAAGGTCCGAAGAAGTTGAAGGAGGGGTTAAATCCGTGGAGACGGTAATCACCTTGTTATTCTTCTTTTCTTAGTGGATTGTTATTGCGTGGACATCCAACCGGTCAGCGCAAGGTCCGAAGAAGTTGAAGGAGGGGTTGAGTCCGTGGAGTCGGTAATCACCTTGTTATTCTTCTATTCTTAGTGGATTGTTATTGCGTGTTGGTCCCGTGGTTTTTCTCCTGGATTGGAGTTTCCACGTAAATCTCGGTGTGTTGATTTTTATTTTCCGCATTTTTTTATTTTTGCACTGAGATTGGTTTTTATAATATTACACCTATTCACCCCCCTCTAGGTGTTTGATGTTACGGAATTTGAGTTGGCGTATTTCGTGAATAGTTTAAGTCTTGAAGATTGAAGATGAAGAAACTTTGGATCATATACCTCAATCTCAAGAAAGAAGAATTCAAAAGGATCAGGTACGTTTAACTAAATAATTTTGATGATCCGAATACTTCTTATAGTGTAGAAACACCTGGAAGAGGTTTTAATTGCATATTCATCAAAAACTGGACATGGGACATGTTCAGGATCCGGATCATGTCTTTCAATCCGGATCCCGAAGGGTGTTCGTTCATACACTGGTTCAATCCGGATCATGGCATTTCATGATCCGGATCCCGAACATAGTTTTACCTGTTGCTTGAACGATCCGGATCAGGAATTCAATCCGGATCCCGAACACATTGTTCTGGTAAAACTGTATGAACGATCCGGATCGTGGATTATGATCCGGATCCCGAACAGGCGGTTTTCTGGAAATTGCTCTCTGTGCGTCTGCGATCCGGATCGTGACTTCCAATCCGGATCGCCGTCGGTAAAACTTTCCAGAAAAGTTTGTTTTTGATCCGAATATTCTTCCTAGGGTTTCTAACCTATAAATAGCCCTTATTTTCATTTCTAGGGCATCCACAATCGGAAAAAGAGCCGTCATTTTCAAATATCATTTTATACGGCCTTAGATCCACATATAGAGAAGAAAGGAAATCAATAGATCTATTCTATGGTTCTTCATCTATATTGATTAGTTTGATTCTAGGTTTTCATACTCACATCTTGAGTAGAATCAAACTAATGAATACTTAGATGGTATTTCCGATCTACTCTTGATCTAAGTATTCGGCGGATCATCACCACCCAAACAAACAACGATTTACCCCAAAATCGGCGCGTGGACTCGCGTGGCCTTGTGGATTCAAGGTGCAACCGCTCTCGTGGATTCGGAGCGAGGTACGTTCGTGGATTCGAAGCGTGCCATTGGGTGAAGACCGTGGATTCGGTCGGACGTCGTGGACTCGACGTTGGACGCTGTGGATTCAGCGTTGGGCGCAGATCGTGGATTCGAGAAGCGTCGTGGAGCGAGCGGAGAAGATCTACTAGGAGCGTATGGTAAAAGGTTGAGTCGTCTGTGAGTACGTTATATCACCTTGTACGTGTGTTAATTCTAGTGGATTTCGCCGTGTTATCGGTCCCGTGGTTTTTTACTCCGGTTTGGAGTTTTTCCACGTAAAAATCTTGCGTGTTCTTTTATTTTTCCGCATTGGGTTTTATCGCGCAATGATTTTTTGAGTGTTTATTGTTTACACCTATTCACCCCCCTCTAGGTGTTTTTTCCCCTATTTAGATCCTTATTAACCTAAACCCAACAAGTGGTATCAGAGCGGGAATAGGGTTGTAAACAATGGTTGAAGGTGGAAACATCAATCGACCCCCTTTCTTTGATGGAACAAATTATGCGTACTGGAAAGTACGGATGAAAGCTTTTTAATTTCCATCGACGAAAGGGTGTGGCAATCAATTGAATTAGGATGGTCTAATCCAACTGAAATTTTAGATGATGTTCGCACCTTAAAACCTAGGTCGAAATGGACCAAGGAAGAGATAGACTTATCTTCTTACAATGGCAAAGGGATTAATGCTCTATTTAATGCTTTGTCACAAACTGAGTTCTCTCGCGTCTCGGCATGTGAGACTGCGAAAGAAATCTGGGATGTTCTTCAAGTTACGCATGAGGGAACTAACCTAGTGAAGATTCAGAAACTGCAAATGCTTACGAGCAAGTTTGACTCTATCTCTATGGCAGAGAATGAATCCTTCACTGACTATTACACACGATTGCAAGACATCGTGAACTCATGTGCTAACTTGGGAGAGAAGATTCCAGAATTTAAAGTTGTAAGAAAAATTCTAAGAACTCTTCCTGAACGATTTCGCCCGAAGGTTGCAGCCATTGAAACAATTAAACACCCGGACGAAATGCGTGTAGAAGAATTAGTAGGTGCTTTACAAACTTATGAAATGACTTTTCCTACTAACTATTCTTCTGGAAAGGCATCCTCTTCTAAGTCTTCAGGTTACGCATTGAAATCAACTAAAGAAGAAGACGCGGATTCATCCTCCTCGGACGACGACGAGAACATTTCTATGGAGGACTTTGAGAAGCAGCTCGCTCTCTTGACAAGGAAGTTTCGCCGCAACTTTCGAAGGGGAAATTCAAGCAAAACTCCATCCTTCGGAAAGTCGAAGAAAGGCAAGGGTTCTTCAAGCTACAAGTCAAGAAGCCAAGAGAACTTCTCAAAGGATAAGAAAAGTTCTGAGGGACAAGTTCAGTGTTTCAAATGTCGAGGCTACGGCCACATAGCAACGGAATGTCCCAACAAGAATCCGGCTAAGAAGAAAGCGATGCAAGCAGTCACTTGGGATGACAACTCCACGTCAAATGAGTCATCGTCAAGTGATGAAGAAGACAACGCGACAGCTTTCCACGCGTCCACCAAATCTTCATCCTTCATGTGCTTAATGGCAAGTACATCCGACTCACTGTCCAACTCCACTGTGGAAAAGATTGCAACGGACGATGAATCAGATAATTCGGAAGGTGAAGATTTTGTTTTAGCCTACCATCAACTTTTGAGGGATTCAAAGAAACTGGCTAAACAAAACAAGGGGTTGAAAGAGAGATTACTGGATCTTGAAGATGAAGTAAAAAGAGTAACCTCTATCTCAACCGATCTTGAAGTGGAAAGGGACAATCTGATTAAGACAAATGTTTCCCTTCAAGAGTCCAATGAGCATTTCGAGAAGAGTTATGTAGACATGGTGAACAAAGCGAATTACTTCTTGAAGCTCTACGGCGAGGCCCGACAGGAAAAATTGGAAATGACAGAGACCATACGCCAACTAAAGGATGACTTACAGAGATTTTCTTCTGGAAGGAGTAAGTTGGACAGACTTCTTGGTCTCGGTCAAAGAAACAAGTTCGGCCTCGGATACACTCAAACTGGAGACATTCCAAGTTCGAGTGGTACAGTATTTGTGCCTCGTCGGTATCTCCTCCTCCGACACCGGTGTTCACGACAAGCAACGACAACGAACCTACTACATCATCTTCGGAATCGACAAGAACCAAGGTATGTTTTCGTTGTGGCATTTCAGGGCACATAAGAAGAAATTGCAAGACTGGAGCCAAACGCACACCTCAAGAACATCTTGCAATGACTACCAAAAGGGCTATTCCTCGGAAAACAACTCCAATCAAATTGACGGAAAAGAGCCTTGGTAGTACACCGCTCAAGACGACATCATCAAGGAGCAGCAATTCTTCAAGCAAGACGCTCTCACCTAGGAAATCAACTTCACGACCATTACCGACGCATACCAAAAAGGTTTGGGTGCGCAAAGGTGAGATCTTTCCCTGTCTTGCTACCAATGTTTCCTTGCATGCATATGATAGTTCGTCTTGGTACCTGGATAGCGGGTGTTCCCGTCATATGACCGGCGATAAAAACTGTTTTCAAACTTTTGAGAAAAACTCCGGAGGACTTGTTGTTTTCGGAGATGGTCGGTCTTCCAAAATTGTTGGAAAGGGAACGGTAGCTATTCCAGATGGCCCGGTTCTAGATAATGTATTATTTGTTCATGGCCTAAAGACTAACCTCATAAGCATAAGTCAACTGTGTGATAGTGGTTATTCAGTTAATTTTTCATCTGATAAATGCACTGTAACTGACTTGAACCATGCTTTCTTTTTAAAGGGGGTTAGATCAGAAAACAATTGTTATGTAGTTCCTTCTAAAATTTCTGAAAAATGTAACCTAGCATCTTTGAAAAATGAAACACTTTGGCATGAAAGGCTAGGTCACATAAACTTTAAGGAACTTGCTAGAATTTCAAATAAAGATGTGGTCAAAGGGGTTCCGAAACTTTCTTTTGAACAAAACCTTGTGTGTGGCGGTTGCCAAAAGGGAAAACAGTCTAGGACTGCACACAAGAATTTGAACCACATAGGTACAAAACGGCCTTTGGAACTTTTGCATATGGACTTAATGGGGCCAACTCGTCAACCATCTCTTGGAGGTCAATGTGATGTGCAGGAATCATCTCGTGTACCTCCGCCTACTCCTCTACCTCAGACGTTACGCATCTCCAAGGATCACCCTGAGTCGAACATAATTGGAGATCCACAAGAAGGAGTTAGAACACGGAGACAATTGGTTTGCGGATTTGCATGCTATGTTCTCAAATCGAACCAAAGATGTTGATGAAGCTCTCCAAGATGATTAATTGGATTAAGGCAGAAGGGAGCTAATCAATTGAAGCGAGCTCTGTCTGCAGGAACGACAAAGCCTCCGAAGCAACACAATGTGATAGGTACCAAATGGATCTTCAAGAACAAGAAAAACGAAGAAGGTACTATCATCAGGAACAAAGCAAGGTTAGTTGCTCAAGGCTATTCTCAAGTAGAAGGTATAGACTTTGATGAAACCTTCGCCCCTGTAGCTAGACTCGAGTCCATTCGTATATTGTTTGCGATTGCTTGTCATTTTAAAATCAAATTATTTCAAATGGACGTTAAGAGCGCCTTTTTAAATGGATTTTTAAATGAGGAAGTTTATGTAGCTCAACCGAAAGGTTTTGTGGATCATAAACTACCTAACCATGTTTTTCGACTGAAAAAGGCTCTTTACGGTCTGAAACAAGCACCGCGAGCATGGTACGAAAGGTTGACAAAGCACCTTTTGGAAAAGGGCTACACTCGAGGGGGAGCTGACAGGACTCTCTTTGTGAAGCATTATCAAAACAATTTCATAGTTGCTCAAATCTATGTCGATGACATTGTTTTTGGAGCAACAAGAGATAATGATGCTTCTAAATTCGCGGAGACCATGGAAAGCGAATTTGAGATGTCCATGATGGGCGAGTTGAATTATTTTCTTGGATTACAAGTTAAACAGAACGATGAAGGAATTCACTTGTGTCAATCCAAGTATGCACTGGAGTTGGTCAAAAAGTTTGATCTTGAAAATTCTAAAGATTTTCCGACTCCAATGGGAACTAGCCATAAGGGACTTGGAAGTGAATCACAATGTGAGAATGTAGACGAGAAACTGTACCGCAGTATGATTGGGAGTCTACTATATCTCACGGCTAGTCGCCCGGATATATCCTTCAGTGTTGGGATTTGTGCGAGATATCAATCAGCACCGAAGGAGGTTCACCTGAAAGCGGTGAAACGGATCATCCGATATATCAAAGGTACAATCAATTTCGGAATTTGGTATCCTATGGGAACGACTTTGGATATTGTTGGATACTCAGATGCCGATTGGGCTGGATCAGTGGATGACCGGAAAAGCACGAGTGGTGCATGCTTCTATCTTGGCCACTGCCTTGTTGCATGGCACAGTAAAAAACAGAACTGCATAGCACTCTCGACGGCCGAAGCGGAGTACATTTCTGCAGGAAGTTGCTCAACCCAATTGATTTGGATGAAGAGCGTGTTGAGCGATTTCCGATTTCAACATCTTCGGTAACCATTTTATGTGACAACACTAGTGCCATTAACATTTCTAAAAACCCTGTGTTGCACTCTAGAACAAAACATATTGAACTTAGATATCATTTTCTTAGAGAGCTAGTTGAATCAAACATTCTTCAACTGTCATATATTTCAACTGAGGATCAATTAGCTGACATCTTAACAAAACCTTTGGATCAAAAACGTTTTATTCACTTGCGTAAAGCAATTGGCATGCTTTCCTTGAAATAAACTCTTTTGAAACCTTTGCTTAGATTAGGTTTTGTTTTTGTTTTTGTTTTGTTTTGTTCTTTATCTATGTTTTGTACATAGCACACTAATTGAGCATAAATCATAATTGACTTTAATTGCATCCTTTTATGCATTTAGAAATTTATTATGTTTTGATGTCATAATATTTCAATGTTGCAATGATCATTTACGTTAATTAAACCATCTTCTAAGTGATCAAAGTCAATTTCTCTCTCAATGATCTCTTGGTATAGTCATTATCATATTTGATTGCTTAGTCGAGTATGAATTCGAGATCAATGGTTTGGTTGAATACCTTATATATTAAATAATTGATAGCCAATTGAGGGGGAGTCAATGAAATGTGAAATGCTCAAAAGATGTGGAAAGAGTTACATCCCAGTGAGGAGTGTGAAAACTACCACCACATGGAGAAAATGAAAGAAAAAGATACTCCATGAATGAAAAGCAAACTTTTGTTTTGAAAATTGTTGATGAAACTCATATTGAAATACTTGACTCAGTCGTATTTCATGGTTGGTATAAGGTGGGATTTTTAGTAAAAGATGCTCAAAGAGCCACTCCTTCAACAGATTGTCTAGATATATTATCTAACTTATCTGGGATTTCAAACATCTATTGATCTTGGTACTTCATTTTCTTTACTGAAATTGATGATTTGATAAAGACATTACACATAGGATCAGGATAGATGTAATTGAAGTTGTTCAACTTTAAGTGTTTTAACTTTCGTAAATCTTCGTTTCATTTTTGGAATATTTTTGATACTTTGCATACTCTATAGATTTTGTTGTCTAGGTACAATGTGTTAAGATTTTTCAAAATTGACAATTTTTCATATGTTCTTAGTGGTTTTCACAGGACATTCTTTTAGAACTCAAAGCACTAGGATCAATGACTTTTCCTGGTTGGTACTGTTACTTATCTCGATGGTCTCACTAGACCAACCAATAAGTTGAAGAGGGCTAAGAAAGTTCAAAGAAAAGGAGAGGTTGAAATTATCAGTGATACTGAACTTGAGAAAAACCCAGATGAAGTACACTGGGACATGTTAACGGATGACGATGATGATGACGAGTTTGTGCCTGCTGACTCGAAGCAAAAAGGAAAAGCACCAGTGAACTCTGGGAAGGCTTCTATGCCTGCCCCAACTATTTCTCTAAAACGTAAGCGGCTCGCTCGACGTTTTGGACGGAGACAGGAGACCGATGTTGAACACCAATAGCTCCGGATTCTCCGCCACGAGTTGAAGAAGTGTTTGTTAACAATGACCGGCTTAGAGCATTTGCACATCGCGAGTGCATTGGCGAAAGACACGTGAACATTGAAGCTCTACGAAGTCACTCTCCTGAATTTGGTACTTTGATTGATGAAGCAAATCTCATTCAGGTATGTCGCTTCCCGGAAACTCTCGGATACTGCCTGCACCATGTGAGGACCTTCTATACCAACGCACGGCATCTTCGCGAATTTGAGAACGGTCCGATGGAATTCTATACGAATATCCAAGGAACGAGAATTAAAATCACCCACAGTTGATTGGTGAGGTTTGGGAATGGAAGCAAGCGGAAGAGGAGCTCACTATCTGAAAGGATGGATTTGACAAATACTTTATGGTGTAAAGTTATTGAGGGGATTTGTCTCGAGGGAACTCAATCAACGAACAAATCAGTTCGATCCAAAGAACTTCGTCTGGAATATCGCTTCCTGAACTTCATCACTTGCTACAATATACTTCCAAACATGCAGACGAAGGTTGTGAGATGGGAACGGTTGTTGTTCTTATATCTCATAGGACACCCGTCAGAAGCAAGGGCATTGAATGTCAACATACCATACATCATCTGGAACAGAATGACACGATATGTTGAGCATCCTCATCCTACCGAAAGAATTCCTTTTCCATTGATCATAATGAGGATCTTACAGAAATTTCAAGTGACATCACCTCGGCGACGTATCATCAATGTTTGAACATGATAGACGAGTCCACAATTGTCAAATCTCTTCACAAGCTGCCTCATGTCACTCAAGCTTCTGCATTGGAAAGAAGCCTGACACGGATGCATCACCATCTCATCAAGCACCTGGCACAGATGATGAAGCATCATTGACTTCAATTTTCAAGTTGCAGCAACGACTATCCGTTCAGCAGGAACGAATGTTGAAGGAACAACAAAGGGTTGCGAATGAACTGGAGCTAACCACAGCAGCTCACATCACCATCACGAAGAAAATAAACTCAATGGACAAGCGGATGCGAAAGATTATGTCCAAGATTGGTTGCACGAGTTCAGACTTTTCAGATTCTGATAACTAACTTTGTCTTTTTGCAGGATTTAATTCTCGATAACTGAATTGGATTAGTTTAGTTGATTCTTTTAGTCTAGTTTAACTCTCAGTTTGTGCATATTCTTAGGTTAATTCTCTTTTTGTGCATATTGTTAGAAACTTATGAACTTTTTGTTTACTCTCCTTACATATTGTAGCTCATGCTACATTTTTGGCGTTGTTTGTGACAAAAAGGGGGAGAGAATGAGAGTGAGAGTTGAAGAGATAAACTCTGAACAATGAAAACAATGAACTCTGAACAATGACTGTGAATGAATCAAGGAATGAATCAAGGTAAGTATGAATCTCAACTCAACTTGGGTTTTCTTTTGTGATTGTGACATGCTTCTATACTAACTATTTGACTAACTATTTGGGCATGTAATATGACTAACAAGTTGATGTTGGACTAACATACTTTGACATTTGGTTTTTCAACTGCTTAGAAGATATGTTGGTTTTAACTATGTTCTTTCACATATCTGATTCTTTCAAATGTCATGATGAGATCAAACTCTATCTCTGCTTTTGGTTTTCAATGTTTCAATTCTTGAGGTATCTAACGATTTTGTTTGTCAAGAATGTTTTCTGTGTGCAGAAGTTACAGATGTCTAAGTCTAGAGTCTGTTCTAGGAGTTTATCTCATGTTTTAATTTCTGGAACTCTTTTGTAAATTTTTGTTGTATGGTGATAGCAACAAAAATATCTTTTTGAATTTTCTTTGTGGATCTGTGTTTTGTCACGAAACCGCCAAAGGGGGAGATTGTTACGGAATTTGAGTTGGCGTATTTCGTGAATAGTTTAAGTCTTGAAGATTGAAGATGAAGAAACTTTGGATCATATACCTCAATCTCAAGAAAGAAGAATTCAAAAGGATCAGGTACGTTTAACTAAATAATTTTGATGATCCGAATACTTCTTATAGTGTAGAAACACCTGGAAGAGGTTTTAATTGCATATTCATCAAAAACTGGACATGGGACATGTTCAGGATCCGGATCGTGTCGTTTCAATCCGGATCCCGAAGGGTGTTCGTTCATACACTAGTTCAATCCGGATCATGGCATTTGATGATCCGGATCCCGAACATGAGTTTTACCTGTTGGCTTGAACGATCCGGATCGTGGAATCTCAATCCGGATCCCGAACACATTGTTCTGGTAAAACTGTATGAACGATCCGGATCGTGGATTATGATCCGGATCCCGAACAGGCGGTTTTCTGGAAATTGCTTCTGTGCGTCTGCGATCCGGATCGTGACTTGCGCAATCCGGATCGCCGTCGGTAAAACTTTCCAGAAAAGTTTGTTTTTGATCCGAATATTCTTCCTAGGGTTTCTAACCTATAAATAGCCCTTCCTTTTCATTTCTAGGGCATCCACACATCGGAAAAAGAGCCGTCATTTTCAAATATCATTTTATACGGCCTTAGATCCACATATAGAGAAGAACGGAAATCATTAGATCTATTTAATGGTTCTTCATCTATATTGATTAGTTTGATTCTAGGATTTTCATACTCATATCTTGAGTTGAATCAAACTAATGAATACTTAGATGGTATTTCCGATCTACTCTTGATCTAAGTATTCGGCGGATCATCACCACCCAAACAAACAACGATTTACCCCAAAATCGGCGCGTGGACTCGCGTGGCCTTGTGGATTCAAGGTGTTATCGCTTCGTGGATTCGGAGCGAGGTGCGTTCGTGGATTCGAAGCGTACCATTGGGTGAAGACCGTGGATTCGGTCGGACGTCGTGGACTCGACGTTGGACGCTGTGGATTCAGCGTTGGCGGCGCAAATCGTGGATTCGAGAAGCGTCGTGGAGCGAGCGGAGAAGATCGACTAGGGGCGTATGGTAAAAGGTTGAGTCGTCTGTGAGTACGTTATATCACCTTGTACGTGTGTTAACTCTAGTGGATTTCGCCGTGTTATCGGTCCCGTGGTTTTTTACTCCGGTTTGGAGTTTTTCCACGTAAAAATCTTGTGTGTTCTTTTATTTTTCCGCATTGGGTTTTATCGCACAATGATTTTTGAGTGTTTATTGTTTACACCTATTCACCCCCCTCTAGGTGTTTTTTCCCCTATTAGATCCTTATTAACCTAAACCCTACATTTGATAGTACCTATTTAGATCCTTGTGGATCCTAAATAACTCTACAATTGGTATCAGAGAGGGTTTTAGGTTTATCTATCATAATGGGTGAAAGTGGTAATATTTTTAGACCTCCTCTTTTTGATGGGACCAATTATGCATATTGGAAAAGTGCGGATGAGAGCTTTTCTCATCTCTATTGATGAGCGGGTATGGCAAACCGTTGAATACGGTTGGGTGCATCCTGTTGAGGAAGTAGGAAATTCTACTACCCCAAAACCTCGCTCTAGATGGTCCAAAGAGGAAATCGAAAGATCTTCTTACAATGGGAAAGGTATGAACGCTTTATTTAATTCTCTTTCCTCGACTGAGTTTACACGAATTTCCGCGTGTGAAACCGCGAAGGAAATTTGGGATATTCTCAAAATTACACATGAAGGTACTAATCTTGTAAAAATTCAAAAGCTCCAGATGCTTACAAGTCAATTTGACTCTATTCATATGGAAGAGCATGAATTGTTTACAGATTATTACACTAGACTTCAAGATGTAATTAATACATGTGCTAATTTAGGAGAAAAGATCCCGAGAGTCGAAATTGTAAGAAAGATTCTTCGGACTCTTCCGGAACGGTTTAGGGCAAAGGTTACCGCCATTGAAACCGTTAGTCATCCGGATGAGATGAGTGTAGAGGAATTAGTAGGTGCTTTGCAAACTTATGAGATGACTTTTCCTACTAATCAAATTTCTTCCAAGTCTTCTTCTAAGCTTACAGGTATTGCATTCAAATCAACAAAGGAAGAAGATAGACGAATCGAAGTTCCGACGATGAAATCTCTTTTGCCGATTTTGAAGAACAACTGGCGCGGATCACAAAGAAATTTCGTCGGAAATTTTGGAAGAATCGAACCGATGGATCTTCATCCACGAAACCATCTAAAGGATCATCGGGTTCTAAATCCTCTAAACTCAAAGGCGTTGCAAAACCTTCTAAAGAAAAAGAAAAAGATGATTTCGAAGGGGAAATCCGATGCTATCGATGCAAAGGCTACGGCCATATTTCAACGGATTGTCCTTCTAAGAAATCATATAAAAAGAAGGCTTTGCAAGCAAAAACTTGGGACGATTCTAGTTCCGATGAATCGACCTCAAGTGAAGAGGAAAAAGAAAATTTGTGCTTTTCATGCCTCTCAAATTCCTCTTCTAATTTGTGCTTATCATCTTTAGTCACTGACTCTATTCCTTTGATTTTGCATGAAACATCAACATCCGGAGGAGAGTCATCAAGTGAGGGGGAGTCGGACGAAGAAGAACTCGTTGAGGCATACCAACAACTTCTTGCGGAATCAAAGAAGATGGCCAAGCTTATCAAGAAGTTGAGGAAGCAACGACTTGAGATTCAAGACGAGAATCAAGCTTTAAAGATCAAACTTCATGATCTCGAGGAGGAACAAGACGGTTATTGGATAACAATAAAATCCTCCAAGAAAAGTTAAACCAATCGGAGACAAACGCAAATCATATATGGACAAGATTGGTTTTCTTGGAAAAGCAGTTTGAAGAAATTCATGCACCAACCAAGCTTTGACCAAGCAACGTTCATCAACTTAAATCCGACATACAAAGGCTTTCAACCGGTTCCAAGAAACTTAATTGTATGTCCGGATTGGGTCAAACAAGCAAGGTTGGTTTGGGATTTAAAAAGAACCAAACTGCGCATGCTTCAAGTTCCACAATGAAATCGAAAGGAAGAACTTGTCACCTTGTGGACTTGAAGGACATTTGGTGAAGAATTGCCCGAAAAAGAGAAAGAAAAATCTTCGGCAACTTCATCTACGGAGCGGACTCAACGGAATCAAAAGACACATCAAGTTAAAGGAGTTCACTCAACCCACCAAAGGTCCGAGCCACAACTTCAATCATACAAGTGGATTATTGCGAGGCAAAGACCTAAGGTGGATCAACAGTCAAAGCGGACAACCCCCGGCCACAACGAATCAAGACAACCCAAAATCCAGCGATTTTGGATTCGGAAAGGTGATATCTTTCCTTGTCTTAAGTTCTAAATAGCTTATGACTGTATGTAATGCTTTGATTGGTTTTCCCTTCATATTTTTCTTAATCTTTGCATTACATGTTTTTCAATGCTCTTTGTTTTTATACTTTGTTTTTGAACAAAAGGGTTTTTAACGAACAAGTGCATTGAATAAAAAGGGCTTCACGTTCATTCACTCCAAATTAATTTTATTGGATTATCAACTTGACTCCATATTCATAATCTTGAAGACACTTCATTTAGAGGAGTTGTTTTAATTGAGCATTGGTAAATTGACTTTAATTGCATCCTTTCACACATTTAGAAATTTATTATGCTTTTGATATCATAATATTTCAATGTTGCAATGATCATTTATGTTAATTAAGTCATCTTTTAAGTGATCAAAGTCAATTTCTCTCTCAATGATCTCTTGGTATAGTCATTATCTTATTTGATTGCTTAGTCGAGTATGAATGCGAGATCAATTTTTGGTTGAATACCTTATATATTACATAATTGATAGCCAATTGACGGGGAGTCAAAGAAAAGGAAAATACTCAAAAGATGTGGAAAGAGTTACATCCCAATGAGGAGTGTGAAAACTACCACCACATGGAGAAAAAGAAAAGAAAAAGATACCCCATGTATGCAAAGCAAATTTTTGTTTTAAAAATGTTGATGAAATGCATATTGAAATACTTGACTCAGTCAAATTTCAAGGTTGGTATAAGGTGGGATTTTTGATAAAAGATGCTCAAAGAGCCACTCCTTCAACAGATTGTCTAGATATATTATCTAACTTATCTGCGATTTCAAACATCTATTGATCTTGGTATTTCATTTTCTTTACCAAAATTGATGATTTGATAAAGGCATTACGCATAAGATCAGGTTAGATGTAATTGAAGTTGTTCAACTTTAAGGGTTTTAATTTTCATAAATTTTCGTTTCATTTTTGAGTATTTTTGATAGATTTGGTATAATCTATTTCTTGTTGCATGAAACGATGACTTTTGTTTAAAGTTGATGCGCTAAAGTGCTTACATACTCTTTCTGGTTTTTATTTTTCTAAATTATTCTAATGAAAGAAATTTGGATTGAATGACATCTATGTGAATTCATTGTTTAAAGCACTTAAATGATTTCTTGATGGAATACAAATCGGTATTTGAAAAGATTCCAAAATCTGGATTTGTTTCAAGAAATTATTTGATTTTTGCTTTCTGGTACCGGTACGCAATCTGCATTTTTGTTATATACCGGAACTGAGCTTTTATCTCTCTTTCTCTATGAACTAATGTTGTTAGTGATTTCCTTTTGTCTAGTATGTTCACTGTTTGACAATTTGTGACAAAAAGGGGGAGAAGAGAAATGACGGAGATGAGATCATCAAGAGAGGACAAACGAAAATAGAAAAATGGGGAGAACGGAAAATGATGATCGTATCACAAAGGGGGAGAACATAGATGCTCAAGAACATGGAGAACATGGAGAACATGTTAGAGATGCTCAAGATAGGGGGAGATAAAGAAAAGATTGAAAGAGCCGAAAAACAAAAGAACCAAAAGGAAGAATCAAATGTAGGATTTTAATTTCTAACGACTAACGTTTGATTTTGTTTGGAGTTTTGTTTTGCAGGAATTACATCACTTTAAGACTCCAAGTCCTAAGTCATAGAGTATGTTCTAGGACTGTTTGGTTCAAATGTAATTTTGTATTTATTGGATCTTTCACGCAAAGAAAATCAATGTTTTGGTGATGACATTGAATTTCGATTTTTTGGTTTAAGATGAGTGACTTGAGCGTTTTTATGTATTTTTGGGTTTTGTCACGAAATTGCCAAAGGGGGAGATTGTTACGGCATTTTGGTGTTGGCATATTTCGTGAGTCAAGTCAGTGAGTTGAGTCGGAGTCTTAAAGGGATCAAATTGTCAATCAGCAATCAAAGACTTAGAGAAGATTCAACAAGAGCTCAAGTTGACACTCAGTGTCTTGAGTCTTGAAGATTGAAGATGAAGAATTGTGGATCAGTTACATCAATCTCAAGAAGAAAGTATTCAAAAGGATCAGGTATGTTTAACTAAATAATTTTGGTGATCCGAATACTTTCTTATAGTGTAGAAACACTTGGATGAATTTTTAATTGCATAAAAATCAAAAACTGGACATGGGACATGTTCAGGATCCGGATCAGATGATCCAATCCGGATCCCGAAGGGTATTAGTTCATGTGCAAATCCAATCCGGATCCAAGCCTATTCTGATCCGGATCCCGAACATTGGATGTTGCTGAAATTCATGAACGATCCGGATCGGGCCTTGCGATCCGGATCCCGAACCCTTGGATTTCTGGAATCGTCAATCTCGTTACGACGATCCGGATCGCAGTAATCCCGATCCGGATCGCCGTCCTGAAAAATTCCAGATAAGGTATGTTTTTGATTCTTATCTCTTTCCAAAGGTTTCTAAACTATAAATAGACATTTAGGGTTTCTCAAAAACGTGGGAGCACGGCCGATCAATTTATAAAACACTTGAGAGCAACCCTAGAGGCTAGGTTTTTATCGTTCTTCTTTATAGCCTCTTTTAGGTCAATTCGATGGTTCTTTCAAGAACATATCTTTTGTCGAATTGATCTAATCTTTGCTTAGAGATTTTTCCCATGGATCTTCATTGATAATCTAAGCAAAGGATCACCATCGAAGCCAATATTCTTACCGGCTGAGTTTGCGTCGTGGATTCGACGTGGCATCGTGGATTCGGTGTGTTGAAGGCGTTTCGTGGATTCGAAACGTGTGCTCGTGGATTCGAGTGGCGTTCGTGGATTCGAACGTGTGCAGTGGACGTGCAAACGGTGGAGCGCAAGGTCCGAAGAAGTTGAAGGAGGGGTTAAATCCGTGGAGACGGTAATCACCTTGTTATTCTTCTTTTCTTAGTGGATTGTTATTGCGTGGATATCCAACCGGTCAGCGCAAGGTCCGAAGAAGCTGAAGGAGGGGTTGAGTCCGTGGAGTCGGTAATCACCTTGTTATTCTTCTATTCTTAGTGGATTGTTATTGCGTGTTGGTCCCGTGGTTTTTCTCCTGGATTGGAGTTTCCACGTAAATCTCGGTGTGTTGATTTTTATTTTCCGCATTGTTTTTATTTTTGCACTGAGATTGGTTTTTATAATATTACACCTATTCACCCCCCTCTAGGTGTTTGATAGTACCTATTTAGATCCTGTTGGATCTTAAATAACTCTACAAGAGATAGAGTCAAACTTGCTCGTGAGCATTTGCAGTTTCTGAATCTTCACTAGGTTAGTTCCCTCATGCGTAACTTGAAGAATATCCCAGATTTCCTTCGCAGTCTCACATGCCGAGACGCGAGAGAACTCAGTTTGTGACAAAGCATTAAATAGAGCATTAATCCCTTTGCCATTGTAAGAAGATAAGTCTATCTCTTCCTTGGTCCATTTCGACCTAGGTTTTAAGGTGCGAACATCATCTAAAATTTCAGTTGGATTAGACCATCCTAATTCAATTGATTGCCACACCCTTTCGTCGATGGAAATTAAAAAGGCTTTCATCCGCACTTTCCAGTACGCATAATTTGTTCCATCAAAGAAAGGGGGTCGATTGATGTTTCCACCTTCAACCATTGTTTACAACCCTATTCCCGCTCTGATACCACTTGTTGGTTTAGGTTAATAAGGATCTAAATAGGGGAAAAACACCTAGAGGGGGGTGAATAGGTGTAAACAATAAACACTCAAAAAATCATTGCGCAATAAAACCCAATGCGGAAAAATAAAAGAACACGCAAGATTTTTACGTGGAAAAACTCCAAACCGGAGTAAAAAACCACGGGACCGATAACACGGCGAAATCCACTAGAATTAACACACGTACAAGGTGATATAACGTACTCACAGACGACTCAACCTTTTACATACGCTCCTAGTAGATCTTCTCCGCTCGCTCCACGACGCTTCTCGAATCCACGATCCGCGCCCAACGCTGAATCCACAGCGTCCAACGTCGAGTCCACGACGTCCAACCGAATCCTCGGTCTTCACCCAGTGGCACGCTTCGAATCCACGAACGTACCTCGCTCCGAATCCACGAGAGCGGTTGCACCTTGAATCCACAAGGCCACGCGAGTCCACGCGCCGATTTTGGGGTAAATCGTTGTTTTGTTTGGGTGGTGATGATCCGCCGAATACTTAGATCAAAGATAGATCGGAAATACCATCTAAGTATTCATTGATTTGATTCTACTCAAAATGTGAGTATGGAAAACCTAGAATCAAATCAATCAATATAGATGAAGAACCAAGAATGAATCTAATGATTTCCGTTCTTCTCTATATATGTGGATTTTTCTTTCGGCTAAATTTTTCTGTTTTTACCGATGTATAAAGATACATAGACGATGTTGCGGATACCCTAGAAATGAAAAAGAGGGCTATTTATAGGTTAGAAACCCTAGGAAGAATATTCGGATCAAAAACAGCCTTTTCTGGAAAGAAATCCCGACGGCGATCCGGATTGGATTTGACGATCCGGATTGCAGAAGCACAAATGACGGTTTCCAGAAAATTGCTTGTTCGGGATCCGGATCGTAGTCCACGATCCGGATCGCTCATACAAAAAGGTAAAACTTATGTTCGGGATCCGGATCATGGAATGCTGCGATCCGGATTGAACCAGTGTATGAACGAACACCCTTCGGGATCCGGATTGCAAGCCACGATCCGGATCCTGAACATGTCCCATGTTCAGTTTTTGATGATTAAGCAAATAAAACCTCTTCCAGGTGTTTCTACACTATAAGAAGTATTCGGATCATCAAAATTCTTTAGTTAAACGTACCTGATCCTTTTGAATTCTTCTTTCTTGAGATTGAGGTATATGATCCAAAGTTTCTTCATCTTCAATCTTCAAGACTTAATACATTCACGAAATACGCCAACTCAAATTCCGTAACACCCTAGACCCTCCGGGACCAGGAAGTGTATGCCAAACTCATAAAGTGTGAGTTATGGCTCCGCAAGGTGGACTTTTTGGGGCATATTGTTTCGGCATCTGGAATGGCAGTGGATCCGAGGAGGATTGAATCAGTGATCAACTGGGCTCGGCCAACAACGGTGATGAAAATCCGAGGCTTCTTAGGACAGGCAGGCTACTACAGACGCTTCGTGGGAGGCCACTTCCCTAAATCGACTAACCCAAAGAGGGGAGAGATTCGTCTGGATGGCCCAGTGCCAGGAGGGTTTCAAGGAACTTAAAGATGAACACGCACAGGCACCAGTGCTCACATTGCCGAAGCCCGGAAAGGACTATAAGATCTAGTCTGACGAATCTCCAAGAGGATCTTGGGAGACCAAACAACGGACACACGACTACAACTGGGGCAAGACGGAATATCCTCGGAGCAAGGTGGAGTTGTCACGATTGGCCCAGATAATGTAATAAGGTTCCGGGGACGAATTCGTGTGCCCGATAAGTTAGAAATGAGGGAAGAAAATCTAGCAAAAGCAGGTAATGCCCCCTGCACTGCGCATCCCGGAGGTACAAAGAGGTACAAGGATCTGTGGCAGACCTTTTGGTGGCCTAAATTAAAGAGTGATGTGACACAATTCGTGGCGCAACATTGGGTGTGCCAACCGGTGAGAGCGAAACATCAGTAATCGACGGGGGAAACAGACGCTTCGGCTTATGAGGGAAGTAGTAACAAGAGAGACCCCTTACGAAGAGTAATTTTGGTCTCGACCCCAGGAGAACCCTTGGAAGTAAATACTTTGTACTTTCCTGCCAAATAAGGAGGTGAAGACTAGGTTGTCTTATGTGTTGGCTATTTAGCTAAGGGTTAAATAGGTCCAACTTCCTGCCTCGTAATAATAGACCCGACGTCCAGGTGGGGGTTGAGTCAGGTCAAGATCGGTGGCGGTGTGACCGAACGCCATAAGTAAATGGGTTGCGTATTTCTTATAATTCGAGCTTTTGGGATTGTTGGTTGGCGTCGACGACCCGACATTTGGGATTTCGGGGCACGTAGGCCCGGTGGCATACCGGTTGTCTTTACTGCGAAAGCTCGATGCGGAGGCTGGCACAAGAGGAAAAGAAACTTCGCAACCGGACAATCCCTTACGTAAAGGTGCAATGGAGTAACCTTGAGAAGCGCAAGGCGACTTGGAGGCTTAAGATGGAGATGAGAGAACGTTTCCAGAATCGTTTAGCGAGGGTTGAGCTTAAGTTTCGAGGACGAAACTTTTTATAAAGTGTGAGTGGTGTAGTGATTCGGCTTTTACGTGTATTTGCGACTCACATGCTAATTAATTACGCCCTTTAAGTAGAATAAAATTATCTAATGCTTGAAAGTTGGTCGGTGGGTGGTGCGGGTATTTTTCTGTCAAAGGGCTCGGAAAATGAAGACCGGCGGTGCGATCGGATCGGGAATCCGATGTACGGATCTCCCGGAATGGGGTTTCTAAGATCGCGGTGACTTAAGGCGCGCATCGGAATTCGTGTAAAATATCCGGCACGCTTTTTGAGGAATTTTGGATATTCCGTGTGATTAATTAATTAAGTAATTAATTAATCGGTGACGAGAAATTAAATTTGGGAATTTATTTCCTATGATTAATTAATTAGGAAATTAATTAATCGGTGACTAGGATTTAAAAAGGTGGGGTTTATCTCGTGGGATTAGATATTTATTGTTAGAAGATAAATATCCGAATATTCATGGGTTTTTTCTTTTTACGTATGTATGATAAACGAAAAATAAAAGAATAAAATAAAAGAAAATAAATTAATAATAAGAGGATAATTAAACCCCGTTACCGGAAGGAAAACCCTAATCTAAAATACCGCCTCCTCAAACCCTCCTCTTTTGTGCGTACCGAAAACCAAACGAAACCCTAGCTTGAAAGGAGAGAAAAGAAAAAGGAAAACCCTAACCGGAGGAGAAAAGAAGGAAAGAAGGAGAAAGCGGAGGAACCCGATCGCCCCGTTTAACGTACCGGAGACCGGAGAACGAGACGCCATCATCTACGGGGAGCGGATCCGGGTCTCCAACGTCGCAAGGAAACAAGATCGGATCTCTAATTCCGATAAATTGAGGTTAGTGATCTTCGTTTCTTTAGTCGAAATAATCGGGGGTTTTCCGTGGTCGTTTTAGTCGGTGCAATGATTACGGGTTCTTGATTTTGGTTTTGATCAATGTTTTGTTCGTTTTCTTGATCGGGTGTGATCGATGGTTTTTATCGGACTTGGTCGGAGGTTTGATCGGGGTTCCGATCAAGGTTTTTGTTGTTCATTGATCAACGGTTTAGTCGTTAGATTTACCGCAGATTTATTCAGGGATTTTTGTGGGTGTTCGTTAGATCATAGTGTGTTAACGGGAGGCCGCCGCCGCCGCTTTTAAACGGGAGGCCGCTGCCACCGTTACCATGGTCGCGGGGTCTTCGCCGGAGTCGCACGGGAGCGAAAACGGAGAAGAAATCGCGAAACGGGAGCGAAAACGGCGAAGAAAACCGCGGAAATTAGGGTTACTGTGCTTGTCCGTACAGGGCGTTCCACGGCCCGAGGCGTGCACCCGGCGCACGGCCGCGGCGCGGAAGCCGCGGACCCGGTGCACGCAACCGTGCACCGGCCTGCGCGGTGCACGCTCTAGGCGTGCACCCGGCGCACGCCTCCGCACCCGGGAAGCAAAGACCCGGTGCACGCTTGCGTCGTGCACCGGCCCGGCCCAAGACGCGCGGTGCACGCCTCCTGCGTGCACCCGGCGCATGCCACGCGGCCACCCGACGCGCAGACCCGGTCCACGGCTGCTCCCGTGCACCACCCGACAGCCCAAAGTTCGGTAGCTCTGTTTTTGTCCGTTTTTCCACCGTTTTGAGCGCCGTTTTCGCCGTTGGGATCACCATCTCCGTGATTTTCTTGGCATGGCCACTTGGGACCTTTTTGGTCACTGTTTTATTATGTCGGGTGCTAATTTCGCCGACGCTCCGCGCCTCGACGAAATCGTCGAGGGCGCGCCGTCGGGTCTCTTTTCTCATCATTTTCGCCGTCGGGGTCTTCTTGGTTTAACCATTGACGTCCCGAGTTGGCTACCGGTTGAGGGTTGAGTTTTGATGGATTTCCGTTAGCGGTTTTGGGTTCCGACGGTGTTCGCGACGGAATAGTCGCGGTCCGATTGTTGTTAGTCTTTGGCGTTACCGGTTTGATCTGAGTTTTCAGTTTTACACGATGATTTCGGTTTTGCGGGTTTATTGTTACAGTGGGTGGGGACCACTGATTTTACCTGATTAGGGTAAGGTGCTAAATGGTGCTCTTGGATATTTTAGTAGGCCGCGAGGAGTCCTGATTTGCTTAGGAGGGTCGCGGGCGCGGTCTGTTATCTTCATGCCAGGTGGGTACCGTTGCTATAAGTGCAACAAGTGCAGTAAGTGCATCTATCATCGTAAAAGGCTCGTTAATTTGTCTAACAAAGTAGATGGACTGTTAAATTTTTCGCATAAGTGTTTCTGTTTATTCTAACATGACAATTGTTGCGGCTGAGGTCGCGGTGCTTAACACACGCCGACTTCGGCAAATCTGGTTTTGGATGCTGCACGTACACAGGCGGATAGGGCCACCGCATGGGTGTACTTTTCCGGAGAAGTGGTCTGAATGACCCGTGTGCCCCACGTGGGTAGGGTGGGGACCTCTTCACGACAGCTAAAGGAGCCGCACTAGCTCCGTGAAGAGGTTAAAAGCATCATGCAAGAAATGTGATTGTGCACGAGGGGGGACTTCCGTCTCTCCGACAGGTATTCTGGGGTTGGTGCCCAACTTATTTTGTGACAGGGGATTAGCGAAAGGTTCCGGTGCAATCGGTTTGTTTTAAAGTTAATGTTAATTGTTAAATCATCTACTTTATTTGTCACTGACTTTACCCACTCCGTGACAGGTTTGACTAGGTGTAGTAGTCGGGACGATGGTGAGGCAACGATTAAAGAATATTAGCTGTATGAGGTTTATTCCGTTATTCTTGCTTGGGTTATCTCATCTCCTTTTATCTAAGTTTAAGTTCTCAATTGCTTGATTGTGGAATGTTGTTGATGTTGGATTGAGAGATTGTTTTAGTGATGTGATCTTGATAATGATTCTTAATGATTTATGTGCGGCACGTTTTACACTGAACGAAAAGGGTTTCGAAAATGTTTTTCCAAAATCAAGTGTCGTGTGGGCACTGCTTTGAAAACCTGTGGATTTATCCTTTCAAAATGATGTAGCCGCCTTACTGTGAATGTGTAGATGTTTTTAAAGGAATGGGTGTCGAGTAGACACCGTCTGCAACTCGTAGGTTCCTCTTAATGTGATTGAATGTCTCTTTCACTTTCGTACTTGTAGACTGTGACTGTGTGGTTAAAGATTATATGTTGAATGTTGTTATTGTTGTTGTTGTAAGTATGACGCCGTGCATATACAAAGGAGACTCTGTCCGCTTGAAGAGTGAATTTGTATATGTGGCGGTCTGACACGCACCGGGGCGAGGTCGGTACTTAATTATGAAGGAAAAAAAAAAAAAAAAATACATACGCTTTTCCGCTTACCTTTACCTAAAAACCCCCGGGGCGTGACACGCCATAAATGTAATGATAATAAAAATATAAGCATATACGAGGGTTAGCAATATTTTAACATGTCAAATCTTTGCTCTTACCAATTACCCTCGTTTCCCGACACAAGAACTGTCGAAAGGGGAACCCACCTTCCGACTTCCGACTGGTCGCACCGATCACCGTCCTCATTGCTAGTATGCCCCGAACAAACCTACTATTGTTCGGAAAGGGCGAATTGCCCGTCCAATCTCCCACCGTGACATTCATTAATCCGGAGGTCCACGCCACCCCCACTACCCCGTACAAGATAAATATAACAATAACGGGAACATGCACAAAGAGGTTCTAAGGGGTACCCACCTCAAACACGAAGAAGAAGATGTGCGGAAACTCCAGCTAAAACACTCCCACCTTGTGCCCGAAAAAACTACAGTAAGAATTGTTGTTAAAAACATCGTCGTGGTCAAAAACACTCAAAAATAGGGCGGAACGGGCCAAAAACGGAGTTTCTGGACTCTTAGGCTGAAGGCTAGTGCATGGGTCCAGGCGTGGACCGGGTTCACAGCGCAAAGGAGGCGGCGGCGCAGACCGGGCTCACCCTGGGAGCGTGCACCAGACGGATTGGGCCGGGCCGGTGCACGGGCAGAGCGCGCACCAGGCTCACGCGTTCCCGATCGCGGCGGCAGCGCCGGGTGCACGCCCAAGCGTGGACCGCGCCTGCGGGCCGGGCTGGCGCACGCGCCCGTGCGCCGGGTCCGCGCCTTCGGGCTGCGGACACGTGCGCCGGGTGCACGCCGGCCCGGTGGACCGCGCGGTGCGGGGGCAGGCTGGCACACGCTCCCGTGCGCCGGGTCCGCGCCTTCGGGCCACGGACACGTGCGCCGGGTGCACGCCGGTCCGGTGGACCGCGTGAGGGCAGCCGTACGGGATGAACAGTACGTCTCCGTTTCCGCCCTTCGTGGCTCCGGTTGCGACCCCGCGACCACGGCGACTGCGGCGACGACCCCGAGAACATGATAACGGCGGCGGCAGCCTCCCGTTTAACAATGGCGGCGGCGGCTTCCCGTTACCACAACACCCAAACCCTCGACCCCACAGAAATTGCAAAAAGGAAAACAAAAAGAGGGGTTTCCCCCGATCTCTTACCGTGATCCTGCGAGGAAGGAGAAGGTGGATCGTCCCTCTCGTCTCCAGCGTAAAGCCCCCCGAGAGATGGATTCCCCTTTTTTCTTACTTCTCCTTTTTTTCTCGCTCCCCGAATTCGGATTTTCAAATTTTGAACTCTCCCTCTCCGTTTAAGTTCTCCAAAAGAAAAGAAAAAGGGGTTACTACTAAAAGGGTGCTATTTATATGAATACCTCCATTCAACCCTAGGTCAAGATCCGACTCAGACTTCCGTGAAAATCGTGCAATTTACCATGCACGAATCTCGGTGCACTTTACGGTCACCGGGAGCTTCAAACCCCCATTTCGGGAGATCCGTAAGTCCGATTTCAGAACCGATCGCACCGCCGTTCACCGTTTTGCGAGCTCGAGCACCTAAAAATACCTGCGAACCCCAGCGGTCAGCCCAAAAATTCTTGAACTTTCAATCCTCCTCTATCAACTAAAAAGATTCAATTAAGACCAAAACGGAAAACCGGAAGGTCGAGGTAGTACAAAATAAATAAAATAAACCAATAACATAAATAAGGTAAAAAAGTCTGATCGTAGAAGGGTCCCGTCCAATTGCCTCGAAAAGCGTGCCGGCCACTTAGCACGGACTCTGATGCACCAATCACAGGCAAACGCTTTGACGCCCATTCCGGGAGATCCGCAAATCGGAATCCGAATCCGATCGCTTTGCCGTTCTCCGTTTTCCGAGCTTAAATGCAGAAAAATACTCGCGGTCCAGGCCGGTCCATTGCAGAAAACACAGTGAAAGGCTTCCCTAAAAATCCCGTCATAAAACGAAGGTATACAAAGGGATTGGAACGCCAGGATGCTACACGGTGCCCGAACCTGTTCTTGTTTGATTGGTTCGAAATTTTCATACTTTTCGCTAATTTCAGCTGTTTTAAAAATTGAGAGATGGCGTTGATGACTTTCCTGCTGGTGGGGCCTTTACCCTTCTTGTTTGGTTGTGTTGGCGTACTTCGTGTAGATTTGGACTCTTTGCCTGTGTGGACCTGCTTCACGAAGTGTGGGTAGCGACTAGAGTGCTGGAGACGATGTTGATGGATACTTACCCTTGGCTTTGGGACTCCCTTCTTGAGCCGTGTTAGTTTCGAGGACGAAACTTTCTTTTAGTGGGGAGGATGTGAGGACCCGAATCCCCACTTAAGAGTTTACTGATGGATTAGTGGCCTTTGGGAGTGTTTGTACGCATGTCGGGCCCAAGAATTGGATTTATGGTGTAATTTGGGAGCAAGTTTGCATCACCGGAGGCCTTTGGGAAATTTTAGAGGAATTGGGCGCAACGGATTTCGGATTTGGATTCAGCGCGCGAAAACGGTGAAGATGGACTATTTACTTGCATTTTTCGGAGCCCGGATGACCCGGCACGATTTTCGAGGCTGCAGGTATTGTTTCGGCGCGGGCGGGCGGCGGCGGTGGCGGCGGAGCGGCTGCGGGCATGCGCGCGGGCACGGGCAGGCGCGCGATCCACGGGGCCGGCGTGCACCGGAGGGCAGAACACGTGGCGGCCGTTGGGTGGCTGGTGCACGCAGGCGCGGTCCACGGAGTGGGAGGCAAGTACCTCGGGTTGCGTGCCCGGCAGCGCAGCGTGCGCGCACGTGGACGCGCGTTGACGCGCTGTTCCCGCTCAGGCGCGCCACGCGTCGGCGTCCACGGCTGGCCATGCGTCACTCGGTGGGTTGCTGGTTTGGCTGTCCCCTGTTCGGCACTACGTGGCGCGTCCGGGGCGTTCCGGGCGCGCGATGTGTGGCCCAGATCGGGCGCACTGTGTGCGCCCTATTCTTTCCGGGCGCCCGAAATCTGGACAATTCGGGTATTTCCGAATTGTTTCTTTGAGCCTATATATTTAGCCCGAGCCGCCTTCTTTATGGGTTTTTCCGCGTTTCGAGCCCCATTTCACCTCGGACTCTTTAGTGAAGTTTCTCCCCGACTTGTGCTGCACCTGCGGTAGGATTTCTGGGATTTTATGTGGCACGCTTTTTGAGGTTCCATTGTCTTCGGCGCGTCGCGACGCTCCTTCGCCGGTGTTCCCTTTCGTCGCTTTTCGGTGCGCGAGCTCCCCCGGCCTACCCGGACCACCTTTTCAGGCGATTCTTGCGCCGTTGGAACGGCGACAGATAGGGCTTCGATCTTGGTATTTCTAGCTTCCCCTCGTTTAGCGCTTTTCGAGGTGTTTTCTCGAGTTTACTGTGACATTGTTTCTACGGTTGAGACTTGGACAGCGGCGCGGTCCTTCGACGATATCTCCGCACTCGGACATCGGATCGGGACGTGCCTATACACTTTTTGCATCTATGCGTCGCAAGGATTATTGTAGTATTTTTTAGAGATTTTTCTGAGACTTGCCCGAAGGTATATTCTTCCCCCTTTACTGTGCAGAGTATTACAGTCGTGTATGTTATGAAGTTTCGCGCTCACCGCGTTGTGGAATTTGTAACTCGACCTACGGGACTCGGATTGTGACGTGCAGGTACCCATTTCGAAGGGCTCGACGCGACGATCGCGGCAGTATTTTTATCGGATTTTTCGAAGTCTGTTCTGCAGGTGGAAATTTCAGATCTTCGGGATTGTTTTCTGCAGATTGTTGTACTTGGATATTTTTTGGAATAAAGTGTAACTTTGGACTATATGTTTGTACCAGGAGGAGTTGTTCAGTGTCTGTGGACCTTCGGGACTGTGGATTAGTGAAGGTTGTTGCTCCTGGTATTTTCAGCTGTTGGACTTTGGACAGTTAGCGTTCTCAGGTGGGTGGCCTTGTCTCCAAGATTGATGGACTGGACATTAAATATGCTATAGTAGGACTATGCATGATAGTGAATTCCTTGTGTAGCATGCTAGAATGTAGGAATTGCTATTCCTTGTACTATCTGATGATCTGGTGATCTCCTTGCTTTCTACCATCTGTTAAATTATTGTTATCTTGGAACTTGACTTAGCACCCCCGTCATATGCTGCATGTGTAACCAGACCAGTAGAAAACTCCAACTTGGGCTAGGTTTATTTTGCTTTAGACATCCACACTTCTTATTCTTTCCTGGACATAGTGTTATCCTCGCCCGGGTAGTGGGGCGAGTGGTTTGTTTTCCTTTTAGTATGGGATGCATGTTACACTCGTGCTTGGGAGCAGAGTGGAGTCTGGTAGATGTAGTTGGTCGGTTATCTGTGTCGGGAGCCGTTTGGGTGAACGGTGGTCCCGGGATGTTGTTTTATTTGTTGCCACTGTGTTAGTGGCAGTAGTATACGAGTGTTAGCAGGACCTTGAACCCAGAACCTTTTTGACATACACATGATTTTAGTCTACCAATGTTTTTCCTCCAAGCATCGAAGGGCCGCTGGAGTCTGTCCTTGTTTGGTTGGACAAAGGCATTAGCCCCTCGGAGTTTGGGTATAAATACTTGTTTTTCTAACTGTTTTTCCTAAAAGAACTAAAATATATTAAATTGGGTTTCTCAGATTAAAATGGTTTTCAGTAATAACTATCACCTTTTTATTACAACTTCCTCACCCGAGAGAGTTTGGGTGATCTGGGTTCTAGGGGCCGTTCCTTTTCGGGACGAAAGCTACGGGGGCCGAGCATGGAACCTGTTCTTGTTGATAGGGTTGTAGGTGTTGGTCTCCTAGAACTTTCGGACCCTGGTTGGTGTCTTCTGCGTGTTGTACCGAGATTGTCGTGTTCCCAAACTGTAAGAGGGTCGGGAACTTCGATAGGCGGAGCCTAGAGTCTGTTCTTATTTGATAGGGTTCTAAGCACCGACCTATCGGATTTTCCAAACCCTTATGGTGCCGGTCCTTCCTGTGTTATCTGTGAGTTTGATGTTCTGTCGTGGGAGCCGTTGAGTAGACGGTGGTCCCGGGCCGTCGAGTATCTTCTGGCCTGTGTTGTTGGGAACCGTTGGGGTTGACGGTGATCCCGGGTCGTTGAGTGTTGTCCGACCAGTTTTGTTAGCCCTGAGTTGTGGGTCGATCCCGGCTGTGGAGTATCTCCAGCCAGTGTGTTTTGTGCTTTGAGTTGGTGGAGTTTGCTAGTGTCTTGGGTTTCGAGTGAGCTGATCAGCTGATTCGTCGAGAGTGCTCCGACCGTTGTACGAGATGTTTGAGGATCCTGAGTCTTTCCGTTCTGAGAGTGAGCGTGGATTTGGACTATAGCCTGCAGTGCCACATTGAGCTCGACAGAATGCGCGGATACCTTTGTCCTCGATGGGGTCGCGCCCCACGAGAGCCACGTCCGGGGTGGATCTGTTACTTTGGTATCGCGACTTGTCGACGCAGTCCCTCTGGCTGGGCCAGTTTTGGCAGTAACGGACGCAGTCCCTCTGGCTGGGCCAGTTTTGGCAGTAACGGACGCAGTCCCTCTGGCTGGGCCAGTTTTGGTAGTCACGGACTCCCTACGTAAGTCCGGTCCTCCGTGGATGTAACGGCAGTAGGTAGGCGCAGGTTTGACTGGACCCGAGGAGGCAGTCAGTGTTACGGAATTTGAGTTGGCGTATTTCGTGAAAGTATTGAGTCTTGAAGATTGAAGATGAAAGAACTTTGGATCATATACCTCAATCTCAAGAAAGAAGAATTCAAAAGGATCAGGTATGTTTAACTAAAGATCTCTTGGTGATCCGAATACTTCTTGTAGTGTAGAAACACCTGGAAGAATGTTTTATTGCATAAACATCAAAAACTGGACATGGGACATGTTCAGGATCCGGATCGGGCTCGGCAATCCGGATCCCGAAGGGTGTTTGTTCATACAATGTTTCAATCCGGATTGCAGCATTTCATGATCCGGATCCCGAACACTGGTTTTATCTTTTCACTTGCATGATCCGGATCAGGATTTGCAATCCGGATCCCGAACGTGATGTTTGGTGAAACTGTATGAACGATCCGGATCGGGGACTACGATCCGGATCCCGAACAGGCATTTTTCTGGAAATCGTCTTTCTTGCTTCTGCGATCCGGATCGTCCAATTCCAATCCGGATCGCCGTGCGTAAAATCTCCAAAAAAGGCAGTTTTTGATCCCTATCTTCTTCCAATGGTTTCTAACCTATAAATAGGCCCTATATTCATTTTCTAGGGCATCCACATTGAGCGGCACAAATAGAAAAAGATAGCCGAAAAGAAAAAATCCACATATAGAGAAGAAAGGAAATCAATAGATTTATTCTATGTTTCTTCATCTATATTGATTGATTTGATTCTAGGTTTTCCATACTCACATTTTGAGTAGAATCAAATCAATGAATACTTAGATGGTATTTCCGATCTATTTCTAATCTAAGTATTCGGCGGATCATCACCACCCAAAACAAACAACGATTTACCCTAAATCGGCGCGTGGACTCGCGTGGCCTTGTGGATTCAAGGTGCAACTACGTTCGTGGATTCGAAGCGTGTATTGGGTGAAGACCGTGGATTCGGTCGGACGTCGTGGACTCGACGTTGGACGCTGTGGATTCAGCGTTGGGCGCGGATCGTGGATTCGAGAAGCGTCGTGGAGCGAGCGGAGAAGATCTACTAGGAGCGTATGGTAAAAGGTTGAGTCGTCTGTGAGTACGTTATATCACCTTGTACGTGTTTAATTCTAGTGGATTTCGCCGTGTTATCGGTCCCGTGGTTTTTTACTCCGGTTTGGAGTTTTTCCACGTAAAAATCTTGCGTGTTCTTTTATTTTTCCGCATTGGGTTTTATTGCGCAATGATTTTTTGAGTGTTTATTGTTTACACCTATTCACCCCCCTCTAGGTGTTTTTTCCCCTATTTAGATCCAATTACTTATAACCCAACAAGTGGTATCAGAGCGGGAATAGGGTTGTAAACAATGGTTGAAGGTGGAAACATCAATCGACCCCCTTTCTTTGATGGAACAAATTATGCGTACTGGAAAGTACGGATGAAAGCCTTTTTAATTTCCATCGACGAAAGGGTGTGGCAATCAATTGAATTAGGATGGTCTAATCCAACTGAAATTATAGATGATGTTCGCACCTTAAAACCTAGGTCGAAATGGACCAAGGAAGAGATAGATTCATCTTCTTACAATGGCAAAGGAATTAATGCTCTATTTAATGCTTTGTCACAAACAGAGTTCTCTCGCGTCTCGGCATGTGAGACTGCGAAAGAAATCTGGGATGTTCTTCAAGTTACGCATGAGGGAACTAACCTTGTGAAGATTCAGAAACTGCAAATGCTTACGAGCAAGTTTGACTCTATCTCTATGGCAGAGAATGAATCTTTCACTGACTATTACACACGATTGCAAGACATCGTAAACTCATGTGCTAACTTGGGAGAGAAGATTCCAGAATTTAAAGTTGTAAGAAAAATTCTTAGAACTCTTCCTGAACGATTTCGCCCGAAGGTCGCAGCCATTGAAACAATTAAACACCCGGACGAAATGCGTGTAGAAGAATTAGTAGGTGCTTTACAAACTTATGAAATGACATTTCCTACTAACTATTCTTCTGGAAAGGCATCCTCTTCTAAGTCTTCAGGTTACGCATTGAAATCAACTAAAGAAGAAGACGCGGATTCATCCTCCTCGGACGACGACGAGAACCTATCTATGGAGGACTTTGAGAAGCAGCTCGCTCTCTTGACAAGGAAGTTTCGCCGCAACTTTCGAAGGGGAAATTCAAGCAAAACTCCATCCTTCGGAAAGTCGAAGAAAGGCAAGGGTTCTTCAACTTACAAGTCAAGAAAGCAAGAGAACTTCTCAAAGGATAAGAAAAGTTCAGAGGGACAAGTTCAGTGCTTCAAATGTCGAGGCTACGGCCACATTGCAACGGAGTGTCCCAACAAGAATCCGGCAAAGAAGAAGGCGATGCAAGTCGTCACTTGGGATGACAACTCCACGTCAAATGAGTCATCGTCAAGTGATGAAGAAGACAACGCGACAGCATTCCACGCGTCCACCTCTTCACCCTTCATGTGCTTAATGGCAAGTACATCCGACTCACTGTCCAACTCCACTGTTGAAAAGATTGCAACGGACGATGAATCAGATGATTCGGAAGGTGAAGATTTTGCTCTAGCCTACCACAGACTTTTGAGGGATTCAAAGAAACTGGCTAAGCAAAACAAGGGGTTGAAAGGGAGATTGCAGGATCTCGAAGAAGAAGTAAAAAGGGTAACCTCTCTCTCAACCGATCTTGAAGTGGAAAGGGATAATCTGATTAAAACAAATGTTTCCCTTCAAGAGTCCAATGAGCAACTCGAGAAGAATTATATGGATATGGTGAACAAAGCGAATTACTTCTTGAAGCTCAACGGCGAGGCTCGACAGGAAAAATTGGAAATGACGAAGACCATACGCCAACTGAAGGATGACTTAAAGAGATTTTCTTCTGGAAGGAGTAAGTTGGACAGACTTCTTGGTCTTGGTCAAACAAATAAGTTCGGCCTCGGATACACTCAAACTGGAGACATTCCAAGTTCGAGTGGGACAGTATTTGTGCCTCAGTCGGTATCTCCTCCTCCGACACCGGAATTCACGACAAGCAACGACAACAAGCCTACTTCATCCTCCTCGGGATCGTCAAGATCTAAGGTATGTTTTCGTTGTGGCATTTCAGGGCACATAAGGAGAAATTGCAAGACGGAAGCCAAACGCACACCTCAAGCACCTCTTGCAATGACTACCAAAAGGCTATTCCTCGAAAATCAACTGCAATTCAATTGAAGGAAAAGAGCCTTGGTAGTCACCGCTCAAGACGACATCATCAAGGAGCAGCAATTCTTCAAGCAAGACGCTCTCACCTAGGAGATCAACTTCACGATCATTACCGACGCACTCCAAAAAGGTTTGGGTGCGCAAAGGTGAAATTTTCCTTGTCTTGTTACTAATGTTTCCTTGCATGCATATGATAGTTCGTCTTGGTATCTGGATAGCGGGTGTTCCCGTCATATGACCGGTGATAAAAACTGTTTTCAAACATTTGAGAAAAACTCCGGAGGACTTGTTGTTTTCGGAGATGGTCGGTCTTCCAAAATTGTTGGAAAGGGAACGGTAGCTATTCCAGATGGCCCGGTTCTAAATAATGTGTTATTTGTTCATGGCCTTAAGACTAACCTCATAAGCATAAGTCAACTTTGTGATAGTGGTTATTCAGTTAATTTTTCATCTGATAAATGTACTGTAACTGACAGAACCATGCTTTCTTTTTAAAAGGGGTTAGATCAGAAAACAATTGTTATGTAGTTCCTCATAAGATTTCTGAAAAATGTAACCTAGCATCTTTGAAAAATGAAACACTTTGGCATGAAAGGCTAGGTCACATAAACTTTAAGGAACTTGCTAGAATTTCGAACAAAGATGTGGTCAAGGGGGTTCCAAAACTTTCTTTTGAACAAAACATTGTGTGTGGCGGTTGCCAAAAGGGAAAACAGTCTAGGACTGCACACAAGAACTTGAACCACATAGGTACAAAACGGCCTTTGGAACTTTTGCATATGGACTTAATGGGGCCAACTCGTCAACCATCTCTGGGAGGTAAATGGTATATTTTCTTATTGGTTGATGATTTTTCTAGATATACTTGGGTAGCATTTTTAAAAGAAAAAGCTGATACCTTTGATTCTTTTCTCGAAATCTGCCATCGTATTATGATTGAAAAGAATGATAGGATTACTCGAGTTAGAAGTGATAGAGGTGGGGAATTCATAAATTCCAAATTCATTGATTTTTGCACTTCTAACGGCATTAAACATGAATTCTCTGCACCTTATACACCTCAACAAAATGGTGTAGTCGAGCGCAAAAACAGGGTCGTACAGGAAATGGCACGTGTTATGCTTCACAGCCGGAACTTACCTTTTTATTTTTGGGCTGAAGCGGTGAACACTGCTGTTTATGTTATTAATCGCGTGTATTTGCGCCCGGGGACATTGAATACACCATATGAACTTTGGTTTTGTAGAAAACCTAACATCAAATATTTTCGTATCTTTGGGAGTCGGTGTTTTATTTTACGTGATCGCGAAAATCTTGGAAAATTTGACTCTCGAAGTGACGAAGGGATTTTCTTAGGTTATTCTACAAACAGCAGAGCATATCGAGTTTTTAACTTAGAATCTAAGACGATCGTAGAATCGATAAATGTTAAGGTAGATGAAGCTTTTCATTTTGAATCTGAAAAATCTACCCTCGATATCTCTCTTGATGATGATACACCTGCTAATGCATCTTCTTCTAACAATTCTTTCGATAATAATGTTGATGCATCTAACGGTTCTTCAAGTTCATCTGATGTGCAGGAATCATCTCGTGTACCTCCGTCTACTCCTCTACCTCAAACGTTACGCATCTCCAAGGATCACCCTGAATCGAACATCATTGGAGATCCACAAGAAGGAGTTAGAACACGGAGACAATTGGTTTGCGGATTTGCATGCTATGTATCTCAAATCGAACCAAAGAATGTTGATGAAGCTCTCCAAGATGACTACTGGATTAAAGCAATGCAGGAAGAGCTCCATCAATTCGAGCGAAACAAAGTCTGGGAATTAACGAAGCCTCCGAAGCAACACAATGTGATAGGTACCAAATGGATCTTCAAGAACAAGAAAAATGAAGATGGTACTATCATCAGGAACAAAGCAAGGTTAGTTGCTCAAGGCTACTCTCAAGTAGAAGGTATAGACTTTGATGAAACTTTCGCCCCTGTAGCTAGACTCGAGTCCATTCGTATCTTATTTGCGATAGCTTGTCATTTTAAAATCAAATTATTTCAAATGGACGTTAAGAGCGCCTTTTTAAATGGGTTTTTAAATGAGGAAGTTTATGTGGCTCAACCGAAAGGTTTTGTGGATCATAAACTACCTAACCATGTTTTTCGTCTGAAAAAGGCTCTTTACGGTCTGAAACAAGCACCGCGAGCATGGTACGAAAGGTTGACAAAGCACCTTTTGGAAAAGGGCTACACTCGAGGGGGAGCTGACAGGACTCTCTTTGTGAAGCATTATCAAAACAATTTCATAGTTGCTCAAATCTATGTCGATGACATTGTTTTTGGCGCAACAAGAGATAATGATGCTTCTAAATTCGCGGAGACCATGGAAAGCGAATTTGAGATGTCCATGATGGGCGAATTGACTTATTTTCTTGGATTACAAGTTAAACAAAACGATGAAGGTATTCACTTGTGTCAATCCAAGTATGCACTGGAGTTGGTCAAAAAGTTTGATCTAGAAAATTCTAAGGATTTTCCAACTCCAATGGGAACTAGCCATAAGGGACTTGGAAGTGAATCACATAGTGAGAATGTAGACGAGAAACTGTATCGCAGTATGATTGGAAGTCTACTATATCTCACGGCTAGTCGCCCGGATATATCCTTCAGTGTTGGGATTTGTGCGAGATATCAATCAGCACCGAAGGAGGTTCACCTGAAAGCGGTGAAACGGATCATCCGATATATCAAAGGTACAATCAATTTCGGAATTTGGTATCCTATGGGAACAAGTTTGGATATTGTTGGATACTCAGATGCCGATTGGGCTGGATCAGTGGATGACCGGAAAAGCACGAGTGGTGCATGCTTCTATCTTGGCCATTGCCTTGTTGCATGGCACAGTAAAAAGCAGAATTGCATAGCACTCTCGACTGCCGAAGCGGAGTACATTTCTGCAGGAAGTTGTTCAACCCAATTGATTTGGATGAAAAGCGTGTTGAGCGATTTCCGGATTTCAGCAACTTCGGTAACCATTTTATGTGACAACACTAGTGCTATTAACATTTCAAAAAACCCTGTGTTGCACTCTAGAACAAAACATATTGAACTTAGATATCATTTTCTTAGAGAGCTAGTTGAATCAAATATTCTTCAACTGTCATATATTTCAACTGAGGATCAATTAGCTGATATCTTAACAAAACCTTTGGATCAAAAACGTTTTATTCACTTGCGTAAAGCAATTGGCATGCTTTCCTTGAAATAATCTCTTTTTGAAACCTTTGCTTAGGTTAGGTTTTGTTTTTGTTTTTGTTTTGTTCTTTATCTATGTTTTGTACATAGGACATTAATTGAGCATAAATCATAATTGACTTTAATTGCATCCTTTTATGCATTTAGAAATTTATTATGCTTTTGATATCATAATATTTCAATGTTGCAATGATCATTTACGTTAATTAAACCATCTTTTAAGTGATCAAAGTCAATTTCTCTCTCAATGATCTCTTGGTATAGTCATTATCATATTTGATTGCTTAGTCGAGTATGAATGCGAGATCAATTTTTGGTTGAATACCTTATATATTAAATAATTGATAGCCAATTGAGGGGGAGTCAAAGAAATGTAAAATGCTCAAAAGATGTGGAAAGAGTTACATCCCAATGAGGAGTGTGAAAACTACCACCACATGGAGAAAATGAAAGAAAGAAAAAGATACTCCATGAATGCAAAGCAAATTTTTGTTTTAAAAATGTTGATGAAATGCATATTGAAATACTTGACTCAGTCGTATTTCATGGTTGGTATAAGGTGGGATTTTTGATAAAAGATGCTCAAAGAGCCACTCCTTCAACAGATTGTCTAGATATATTATCTAACTTATCTGGGATTTCAAACATCTATTGATCTTGGTATTTCATTTTCTTTACCAAAATTGATGATTTGATAAAGGCATTACACATAAGATCAGGATAGATGTAATTGAAGTTGTTCAACTTTAAGTGTTTTAATTTTCGTAAATTTTCGTTTCATTTTTGAGTATTTTTGATAGATTTTGCATAATCTATTTCTTGTTGTATGAAACGATGATTTTTGTTTAAAGTTGATATGGTAAAGTGCTTACATACTTTTTCTGGATTTTATGGAATTTTTCTAAATTTTTCTGGAGAAAAAGTTGAAGCCGATCCGGATCGGGTAAGTGATCCGGATCCCGAACGCAGGATTCTTCCTGCGGGTAGCCGATCCGGATCACATTCTCGATCCGATCCGGATCACGGCTAGGGTTTTTATAAGAACAAAGAGGATTTGATTTCTTTTACCCTAATCTTTTGTTCTCAAGTCTCTAGAGCTTCTCTCTCTAGATTTCTTGCATCTTGGAGCTTCCAAACTCAAAGTTCTTCGAATCCAAGTAAGTTTTATTGATCAAAATCTCGGTTTTTCACAGTTTTTATCTTTTTCATCAAACGTGAGTTGAAATCATGGATCTTTTTCGTTTGTGAATGGTTTTTGATCAAATTTCTTTTGAAATAAGAACTCTGGGTCAATTAGTTTTGCTTTTATGCTGGGTTTTTACCTGATTAACGAGTTTTTAGGCTTCGATTTCTAAAAATTCGGTTTTAGGGCATAAAAGAGGAATTTTTGTAAATCATGGATTGATCTATTTTTAAAATTCTTTTTGCAAAACTAATTTGATTCTTAGCTTCTCTACATGATTATGATTGTCTAGGTACAATTTTTCAAATTTTTCAAAATTGACAATTTTTCATGTGTTCTTGAGTTGGTTTCACAGGACACATTTCTCACTAGCACTCAAAATGGTGATCACATGGATCATTTTCCTACTTGCTGCCATGGTCCATGTCAAGGACGCTGCAAAGCCTAAGAAGGCTAAGAGGACTAAAAGAGCTCAGAATGATTCCGATACGGATTCGGAGACGGATTCAATTGACTGGGATAACCTCGAGATCGAGGAAGATGTCCCCATTATCTCAAAAGGGAAAGCACCTGCTGAAGCTTCAAAGCCTACTGCAGCTGAAAAAGGAAAAGCCCAATGGAACCAAGTCAAATTACAACAAGAACGAAAACTGGTGCAAGAAAAAGAGGCAGTGCAAGGGGAATTTCAATTGAGGAACCAATTGCTAGCCAGCCTCCTCCTCAGGAATTCATTAGCTCCACGAGAATCAAGGATTTTGAGAAAAGAGAATGCATTGGTGAGAGACATGTCAATGTCAAACCAATGATGGAACGCTCTGCAGCCTTTGGGACTTTGTTTAATCAAGTTGGTCTCGGTCCCATTTGCAACTTTCCTGAATCGACTGGGTATTGTCCACATTCAGTTCGAATGTTTTATCAAAATGCTGCAAGTCTAACTGATCATGTTGACGGACGTCGAGAATTTCATACTTTGGTTAAAGGTATCAAAATCAAAGTCACTCCCCAACTGATTGGAGAGGTGCTCAGTATGAAAGCTAGATCTGATGGACTTCATTATCTTAAGACTCAAGTCTTCACAGAAAACTCTTGGAGAGTTGTAGTCAATGGAATTTGCTTCCGGATACTTTGTCTACCGGAAATTCGGTATTTTCTAAAGAGCTTCGAAAAGAGTATAAGTATATCAACTTCATTGTCTGCTACAACATTCTTCCCAATATGAATACAAAGGTTCTTCGATGGGATAGGATGTTATTTCTTTATCTTCTTGGGAACCCAACCTGCAATGGGAGCAAACTTGAACATTCCTTATCTCATTTGGGCTAGGATGACGCGGTATGTTGAACACTCTCACCCCACAGAGAGACTACCATACCCAATGATAATTATGCGCATCCTTAAGAAGTTTAATGTGGATACAAGCGCGAAATCTTACATGTACAGTTTGGGGACGATCAATGAAACAACGATAGTAAAGTCTCTATCGACAAAACAAGATGATCCTCCATCTCCTCCAATCCGACGAGCTCGACAACCAGCAACTACTTCTACAGCTCCTGTTCCACCAGCACAACAAGCACCTCCATCACCTCTGAAGATGATGCTTCAGTTAATTCAATATTTAAAGAACAACAGCGACTTTCCAATGAACAAGAACGCATGTCGGCTGAGTTCACTGAAATGAGAGGTGAACTTCATGTTGTGAAAAAGGTGCTGGAAACCATCACTGCATCTCAAATTACCTTGACTAAGTCCGTTTCTTCGATGAAAAAACTGATGAAGAAAATGTTTGCCAAAATGGGATGCACCACCTCTGATGACTCCGACTCTCAGGAATAAATTTTCTGCTCTAACCTTCTTTTGCTCTGGTTTTTCATTTTTATTTATCTTTTTAACTTCCTTTTTGTTTTGTAATTTTGGCTTTGTTTGTGACAAAAAGGGGGAGAGAGTTAGAGAGAACTTTGAACAATGATTGAACAATGAATGATGTGAACATTGTGAATATCAATATCAAGGTAAGTATGACTTCAACTCAACTTTGGTTTTTCTTTCATTGATTGGTTGCATGTCCCTACTAACTATTTGACTAACTATTTGGGCATGTAATATGACTAACAAGTTGATGTTGGACTAACAGTTTTGACATTTGGTTTTTGAATGCTTAGAAGATATGTTGGTTTTTAACTATGATTCTCTTACATATCTGAATTCTTCAAATGTCATGATGAGAATAAACTCTATCTCTGTACTTGGTTTTGTATGTTTCAATTCTTGAGGTATCTAACGATTTTGTTTGTCAAGAATGCTTTCTGTGTGCAGAGAGTACAGATGTCTAAGTCTAGAGTCTGTTTTAGGAGTTTATCTCATGTTTTTAATTTTCTGGATCTCCATTGTAAATTTTTGTTGTATGGTGATAGCAACAAAAATATCTTTTTGAATTTTCTTTTGTGGATTTGTGTTTTGTCACGAAACCGCCAAAGGGGGAGATTGTTACGGAATTTGAGTTGGCGTATTTCGTGAAAGTATTAAGTCTTGAAGATTGAAGATGAAGAACTTTGGATCATATACCTCAATCTCAAGAAAGAAGAATTCAAAAGGATCAGGTATGTTTAACTAAAGATTTTGGTGATCCGAATACTTCTTATAGTGTAGAAACACCTGGAAGAATTTTTATTGCATAAACATCAAAAACTGGACATGGGACATGTTCAGGATCCGGATCGGGCTCGGCAATCCGGATCCCGAAGGGTGTTTGTTCATACACTGTTTCAATCCGGATCGCAGCATTTCATGATCCGGATCCCGAACACTGGTTTTATCTTTTCACTTGCACGATCCGGATCAGGATTTGCAATCCGGATCCCGAACGTGATGTTTGGTGAAACTGTATGAACGATCCGGATCGGGGACTACGATCCGGATCCCGAACTGGCATTTTTCTGGAAATCGTCTTTCTTGCTTCTGCGATCCGGATCGTCCAATTCCAATCCGGATCGCCGTCGTAAAATCTCCAGAAAAGGCAGTTTTTGATCCCTATCTTCTTCCAATGGTTTTTAACCTATAAATAGGCCCTGTATTCATTTTCTAGGGCATCCACATTGAGCGGCACAAATAGAAAAAGATAGCCGAAAAGAAAAAATCCACATATAGAGAAGAAAGGAAATCAATAGATTTATTCTATGTTTCTTCATCTATATTGATTGATTTGATTCTAGGTTTTCCATACTCACATTTTGAGTAGAATCAAATCAATGAATACTTAGATGGTATTTCCGATCTATTTCTAATCTAAGTATTCGGCGGATCATCACCACCCAAAACAAACAACGATTTACCCTAAATCGGCGCGTGGACTCGCGTGGCCTTGTGGATTCAAGGTGCAACTACGTTCGTGGATTCGAAGCGTAGTATTGGGTGAAGACCGTGGATTCGGTCGGACGTCGTGGACTCGACGTTGGACGCTGTGGACTCAGCGTTGGGCGTGGATCGTGGATTCGAGAAGCGTCGTGGAGCGAGCGGAGAAGATCTACTAGGAGCGTATGGTAAGAGGTTGAGTCGTCTGTGAGTACGTTATATCACCTTGTACGTGTTTCAATTCTAGTGGATTTCGCCGTGTTATCGGTCCCGTGGTTTTTTACTCCGGTTTGGAGTTTTTCCACGTAAAAATCTTGCGTGTTATTTTATTTTTCCGCATTGGGTTTATTTGCGCAACGATTTTTGAGTGTTTATTGTTTACACCTATTCACCGCCCTCTAGGTATTTTTTTCCCTATTTAGATCCAATTACTTATAACCCAACAGTCAGGTAGATTGGGTGATCTGAGTTGAGGGATAGTAGATGCACCATATTTTCATCTGTTCCACTTTTTGAGCATCTAGATAGAGGCATAGTAGCTGTAGAGTTATTCTTTTCCAGCTTTTCCCCTCAGTATTTCATTTGTTACTTCATGCCTCTAGTAGACTTAGTGGGCAGACCGTCGGGCTTGTTGGCGGCACCCACTGAGATCTACTGTGGGATGTAGTTCTCACACCCGTCGTGGTGTCTTTTTCCCCAGTGACTTCTACTCCTATTCCTGTTGCTCCTGTTGCTGATCCTGCTGATCGAGGTGATGGAGTCGCGAGATAGATCCCTACCAGTCGTCTTCCAGAGAGAGTAGATGTCACGCCTCGGAGGTCCCAAGATAAGCGGAAAACGTGTTTATTTTTTTTTTGAAATGCAAGTGAGAACGACCTCGCCTGCCGGTGCGTGTCAGACCCGCCACATATATAAATTCACCCTGCAAATGGACAGAGTCTCCTTTGTATATGCACGGCGTCACGATTACCACAATGACAATAACATCATACAGCATTAACCACACAGTCACAGTGAACAAGTACGAATGTGTAACAACATTCAACAACATTAGGATGAACCTATGAGTTTGCAAACGGTGTCCACTCGACACCCATTCCTTTAGAAACGTCTAAACATTCACATTAAGGCGGCTATAATGTTTGAAAGGATAAATCCACAGGGTTTTCAAAGTGGTGCCCACACGACACCCTATTTTTTTGAAAAAACATTTTCGAAATCCTTTTGACATCGTAAAACGGCCGCAAAGTCTAAGAATTCATAACAATATCCAAACAACTAGTTACTTGTCCACATATCCAGCATGATCCACGTCCACACAAAATACACTAAGGAGAGAGAATAGAGATAACCACTAAGAGTTTTAACAAAGGGCCTCATACGGCCAATAGCTAATTCTGCGTTGCCTCACCGCCGTCCCGATGTACATACCTATTTGGACCTGTCACGGAGTGGGTAAAGTCAGTGAGAAATAAAGTAGATGTTATAACATTAATGAACAGTAAACTCAAATGAATTACTCTGCACCGGAACCTTTCGCTATCCTTCGCCCTGCATTCACTTATTTAATTTAGTGACACCGTCACGTTAGGGTAGTCGACGATCTCCCCACGCGACACTTACGATGCTTTTACCCCTTCACGATGCGTGAGCGACATGTTTAGCTATCGTGAAGAGGTCCCCACCCTACACGCGTTAGGGGCACACGGGTCATTCAGACCACTCCTCCGGAAAAGTACACCCATGCGGAGGCCAATTCGCCTGTGTACGTGCAACATCCAACACCGGTTTGCCGAAGTCGGCGTAAATTAAATATCGCGGCACTTGGTCACCACAAACATTAACAAAAGAACGGTACTTTATATGCGAAGGGTTAATTTATTGGAAACACTTCATCTACTTTATTAAACAGGTTAGTACGAACTTTTTAAATGATATACTGCACCTAATGCACTTACAGCACTTGTTGCATAAGAACCCACCTGGTTGGGGGAAGATCGGGGTACTAAGGGTCTTTGATACTCTCCCACTGCGCACTTGGACCTAAAGAAGTCCCCAGAAACAACAGTTAATAACGCGTACAATTACTGGAAACGAAAACCCAATTAACTCTGCGCCGTAACCCCAAAACGGCGCCCAGAACCATACTTGACTACTCCCCGCGCGCACGCACATCCCCTCCCCGCAGGCGTCGTCGCCCGCGGAGGTTGCCCGCCGTCCACGGATGTCCGGCGCGGCGCCCGTGCGCCGGCCGCCTGCCCGCGGGTGCCCCGCGCGGCTCAAAACCGCGCGACGAGCGCCTACAGGTGACGCCCGCGCGGTGCCCGCGCGGAGACTGCCCGCGCGGCGCCCGCGCGGTGCTCGCGCGGTGCGGGTACGGGCCGCGCGGCGCTCGCGCGGCGTCCGTGCGGCGCCCGTGCGGCGCTGGCGCGGGTGTGGGCCGCGCGGAGACCGCGCGGCGCCCGTGCGGCGCCCGCGCGGGTGCGGGCCGCGCGGCGCCCGCGCGGGTCCGGGCCCGCGCGGCGCCCGCCCTTGCGATGTCCATCCGCACGGTGCCCTAGCGGCACCGCGCGTCTTCTCCGCCCGCGCGGTGCCCTAGCGTCACCGCGCGTCGTCCGCCCGCCCGCGTCGTGCCCTAAGTCACACGGCAACGGCGACGGGCGGCGGGGACGAAGGAAACGGAGACGGGGAAGACATCTTAAACTACGAAAAAGAACCCGAAAATACTACGAACGTAAAAACAGTCACCGGATTATCCGACGGGGAACGACAGTCACGCCCCGGGTGTAAACCGGAACCCGGGCTCGTCCACAGATCCGCCGTGCACACGGTCTTTCCCGTGTACACGAAGCGCTGGTAACCTGCTCAGATATAAAAAGAGTAATACTGGAGCATGAAGCAGAGCTAAACTAAAACTAATACACCTCAGACATAAGCTGGAAATAAAAGTACAAGAAACTCTCAAATAGATACATATGTCTCTCCCAGCTCACGAAATAAGTACAACCAGCTGGCCATAGCCAGACCCTAAAATAAAAGAAAACTACAGCTGTCTGAGTGTCCATGGTACAACAAAACTATCGAACTAGGCACCGGGGTAGTAGCTAGCTAATCTGCGATCCTCTTACCTCGCTCCTGGGTGGAGGGTCCCGCAACTCCGGCAGATGACTCTGCAAAACAAAGGGGACAAAAGAAAGGAAACATAGTGGGGGTCAGAACTACTATAAAAACAGTAGCCTCCCCTAGTGGGTAAACCTCAGAACAGTGAATGACCCACTAGGACTACCAGAGGCGAAAGTAAACAAAGGTGGTAAGCTAACAATAACAACTGGTAAAGGTTACCACTAAGATGCCCCTAATCATGAGCTAACCACGTAGCTAAAATGCATGTATCTGTAAGCCTGTCTGTATCTACTGCCTCACAATCTAGACGTGGGGTGCAGACTGGTTCCTGACCGACACAGTCCCATCCCTAGGGTGATAAACTGGCTCCTGACCGGCACAGTCCCCACCCTGCGCGACAGACCGGCTCCTGACCGGCACGGTCATAAATGAACACACTCCGGAGTGGCACTCGAGGGGAGCGACCCTCACGAGTGAAATAAGTCGCAGCAAGTAACCCGATACGGTATGACTGGATCGAGACTCTAACAAGTAGGAAAACCCGTCCACTACAGAGATCCCGAACATCTATCCCCGCAATCTGATGCAGTAAAAACAGTCCGGTCAACCGCCCAAAATCCGCGGTTGCCGCAGAAACCCTGTCCTCACCCTGCCTGTCCCCATTTTCCCACTAACTGACTACACTATTCCAGTTCCCGCTCTAACCCGAGCGTAACAAACTCTATGTCCAACTGTCCAGAGAAAAGATAATAAAACATGTTTTCTCCTATGTCATAATCCATATAATTGTGTAGTCATAAAGGTGGCCATACAAGCATGCAAGTCCATTAGTTATCAAGATAATTTCCTTTAATATTAATATGAAATCCAATAATTCCTATATATATGTGTGTGTAGTTCCCTTTTCTAAGAAATATTCATTTCTTATAAGTTCAAGTATTCAAGCTAGTAGCATTCAATTGTCATTTTCATTCCAGCATGCTGGGTTCATCTGTTTCCAAGAATTAACAACATGATTCCGGAATAGCTCTTAATAAGCCTAGTGGGTATTCCAAAGTGAGAGGTGATAACGGTACCCACCTCGAGCGCTAAATCCTGGTCCCTGAAAGTAAAGTCCACGCTCAGTCCAGTGATGTCCGCCACACTGTGCAAAATATCCAGAAAGAGTCTACATAAGAACATATGTCACTTTCCCCCCTCAGCAACAGTCCAAATATAACTGTCCAGAATTTTACAGTTTTCACCTGTGGAAAGAGTGCCCGGAAAAATCCGAGAAAAATACCGTCACGATCCTCGCGACGAACCCGTCGAAAAGAGTACCTGCACGCTCAAATCCGATTTTTCCACACTGAGATATAAATTCGGCAAGGGAAACACCCCCAAATAAACTGTATAAAAATACAGTATACAGAACCCGGGAAGAAGCCCACTGTTCACCTTCGAAAAAGGCTCAGGAAATTCTGAGAAAAATCCAGGAGGTTCCTTGCGAAAAGCCGATGAATTTTGCCTTTTGAATCACCTCGATCCGACGTCGGTGCGCAAAGATACGGCCAAAACTCCGCCGTACTGTCCAAAAATCCGCAAAGAAAAATAGGGTTAAAGAAAGCTCAGAGTCCCCAAAAATCGTACAGAAAACCAGCAAACTCAATACCAAAGTTAAAGTCCCACCAGTCGTGAGTCCAACGGCGCAGAAATCGTCTGAATCGGATGTCGGAGTAGGTTGGGAGAGTCTGTACACCAAAGAGCGACGAAACGGGTCGTCGATGAACGAGTGTCGCGCCGCGCCGTAAAATGGCCAACCTCGGGATGCGTGCACAGGAAAAATCCGGCGAGCCACCGTCAAGTCCAGCTCTGGCAGAGGAACAATTCTTCTTCAAAGCTCACTGCGAAATTCCTAACAGAAAAGGGTTAAAATGGGGTTTAATTCGGGTTAAATATCAACCCTATAGGGTTAATGGGCCGAATTTGGCCCAATAACCCGAAACCCACCCCGGGGTGCCCGGTCGGACGGCCAATCCGTCAAACCGCGTCCCCGGGGGCCGACGCGTGTCCACGCAACAGGGGACAGCCATGCAAGCACCCCCGTTGCGCGGCACGCGTCCCAGGCGGTCAGCGGGGGCGGCTGCGCTGGCTTCCTCGCGTGCGGCCACGTGGCCGCACTCGAGTACAGCCGATCGCGCCCGCCTCCCGCGCGCACGCGCAGACCCGGACCCCCCCGTGAGCCGCGCTGTCACGGGGCTAGCTTTTTCGCCTTAAAATTGCCCCGTGCGGCGCTCAAGTGTCGCACACCCGAGCCAGCCTTCCCGAGTCCCTTGCCACGAACACGCCCTCGAACTTAAACAGCGGGATCACAACTCAAGCATTAACCAAGCATGCTCCTCCACGAGCCTGACTGCCCGGCGCCGCGCCTTACGTCGAACCCCTTGTCGAACTCCGCGAGTTCTGAACAAACAACCCCGCCACCGAGGTTGGCCTTCAAGCCGAGTATATTCCGCCTAGTCGGACAAACTCTCCTCGAGAGTGCTACTTAACCGAATGCCCCTATGCCGCCGAAGCAAGCACCCAGGACAATACAAGTTCCCACAACTTAGTCCATTTGAATGGGCCCGAGCGAGCTACCCTTGCGCGTTCCGCTCGTCTGCTTAACCGAGCGACCCGTCCCGCATATCTCGCCCGTCTGCCAGCCCATTGCCTTTGCCAAGGCGCCGCGCGCCCCGCAATTCCCACGACGGGATCCATAATCGAGTCGGGCATGTCCCGTTCCGCCGGCCACCTAGTTCCGTCATCGCTCCCGATTCGGTCCAAGGTCCGCTTCCCGAATACCCCACACTCCTTGTTCCCGCGTGTATACCCTTCGCAAGGGTTTGCCAACCTAGCGACATTCCTCCCGCGTCGCCAACCCCCTGGCACCTCCATTGCACGACCATGCTCGGCCGCCAACACACTCGGCCCAGTATCCAAGGTTTGCTCGACGGATGTCGCCCACAATCGAATCAGCCTCGCTCCTCTTCGCTAGCCATTCGGCACCTCCATTGGCCGACCATGCCTGGCCCCCAACACCCTCGGTCCTCTCCATGGCTCACTTCACGAAAACCAGCATCGATTGTCTCCTCTTACTTCGTGGGCCGCGCCGCACGAATCCCCGCTCGGCACCGCTGCCTTTGCGAGCCTTGTCCATTACGGCGGACCGACCGTTCCTTCGCCTCGCGAACTTCGTAGGCCTCGCGCCTCACGAATCCCCGCTAGGCACCCACATGCCTTCGCAAGCCTTGTCCATTGAGGCGGACCAACCTTTCGCAAGACTGTCCCTCATCCGCTCGTTCGCTCCACTACAGAGATCCGAAACGGCATAAGGTAGTGCAAGCGAACCTAGAGGCAAAGCCTCTGGGCTTACCCCGCTCCGTAATGCCGTCGACCTCGTGTCTTAGGCATTACCCTAAGCCCGTGCGCTCTTCGACCATCGAATACTGCCCACACGAACTTAGGCTTGGCGACTCCGCTCGCCAAGGGATGGCCTATGTCCTATTGGCCAATGGGGGAGTCGGGGCCACTTCGCAAGTGTCCTACCCCTCCTCTAAATAACCCACGAGGCATCCACCCCTTTGGCACCCCGGGGGTACAAAGGTGCTCACCGAGGGGTACGTTTTGAAACCCCGCATGCGGCACCATTTCCATGATCATGGCATGGGCCATTGCTAGGGAATTGCCCCCATTGGTTCGCCCACGGCTCAACCCTGACGGATTGTCCCAACTTCGCAACCCCGTAACTCCGTCAACCCAAATGCCTACCAAATGTCCTCCAAAAGTGGCCCCCAAAGGATGCCACGGTCGAACCAACACGATCGACACGTGACTGACTCCCCCACCCAAGTTATCGACGCCCTCGTCGATGTCCATCCGTTCCTCCAGCTTCATTGATAGCTGCCAACCACTACTCCAGATCAGAGCCGCCCTCGGCCTTGGCATCGCATGCCACACTGACCCACCCTTGAGCATGTCCGCTACCCAACGTGTCGCTTCCGTGCTTCCAGCTTGGTTGATAGCTGCCAACCACTACTCCAGATCAGAGCCGCCCCCGGCCTTGGCATCGCATACCACACTGACCCGCCCTTGAGTATGTCCGCTACCCAACGCGTTGCTGAAGCTCCTTGGTCCTCTCGACCAAACCACAGATCAGAGCCGCCCTCGGCCTTGGCATCGCATGCCACACTGACCCAAAATACTCTGTAGAAAACCATTCTGTCCCCTTGAGTTGAAGCTCCCCAGCTCCGGATGCCTCCCCCGCACCACAAAACTCCTCCACGGAACTAGAATGCAAACATTGTCGTCTGCTCACGACAACCCAAATGGCACTGGCACATCCCTGCAACTCGGTTCTTCTTGAGGTGCTACTCGGCCCTTCTGTCCCTTTCGCCCCTACTTAACCCAAGTCTCCTGCAGCTAGTCGCCAACCTTGTGCCTCCCTCGCAGGGAAAACCCTTTCCAGCTAGCGATCTCTTCCCAGAACGCTACCGGACCAACTAGTGCACTCGGTATACTCCGCGAATATACCTATCCAAGCGTGCACGAGTTCCTTTGAAATCAGTAGAGTGGCCCTCCCTCGCTCCCTCCGAGGTCAAACTCCAAACGTCCCAACGTCTTGGAGCGTCCAACGCGAATCAGCTCGCAGCTCGGCTTCGCTTCTCCACCTCAAAATATCACCAACTGTGGTCGGGCCAGATCACATCCAACCCCTTCCAATATCCATAAGTACTTCGGCCCATCTCGTGCCATTCCCGCACACAACTTTTGCCTCACAAATGCCCCCGCAATCACATAACGTCAAGCCATCACCATGGTCTCCACGAGTTTTCGAGTCTTTTACCGAGACACGCCTGTCCTCAGCTACTTCGCACCTCTACTTGCTCCACCATGAACTCTTGTTATGCCTCCTGACTGCTTCGCACTTTCGCTACTCGTTGCTGCTTAGCACCTTTGGCTTCTGTACTCCCGACTTCGGTTCCCCACCAAAGTCCTCGGCCAAGTTCGAGACTAACGACACCTCGTTTCCATTGCTCGAACTTGCCGTCCTCCATACCTCCAGCAATCACCTTCGCGATAGCCGCTGAATGGAACCCAAGCTTAACCCATCTGATAGTCTTTCTCGCAACTGCTGATAACGGTGATGTCGCCATCCAACGTCCACCCCCTCACAAATTGCGATACCTCGACCCTTTGAGTTGACAACTGGATTTTTCCCCTCCCAGCAACCTGTTACTAGGCGATCCTGGACCAAGGTCCACCCGAGTGTCCTGACTTGTCTCTTCGTCTACACTCGAGTCCAAATCTCTCTGCTTTAAAAGCTCCGGTCCTTACACAACCTTTGCAATCTGCCAGCAGAGACCACACGATCCGTCGCACGGATGCGTGCCCGCTATCTCGAGACCTTTAGCACTGCCACTGCTTTTCCCGAACATAGCTCCTTACCTTGTTCCTCTGAACAAAGTCCAACCCATCGTTTGATCCACTCGAATCGGGAGTCCCATTCGTCCAACCTGTGGCCACACCATCAAGAGCAACCGATCTCCCCATCGGCCTTCTCGTCCCAAGTGAGAAACACCAAACCATCCAGCAACCCTTGGCCCACTTCACAACCTAGCCCAACGCTTAGCTGCTACTGCCACGGACCCGATCAGTCTTGGTTCCCAACTTGTGCTCCACGAAGTGAACTCTTCTGTCGTGTGTTTTATCCGCCACATTCCTTAGACAAGATCCCTTTATCGAGTCACCAAACATCGGGACACATTCTGCTCAATGTGCTCCCCCACCCTGAGTCGCAAGCACTTCCGAGCGCACTCAGACCAAATCCAGGCATTCGCAATGCCCACTTCCGCTGCGTAAGTTTCGGTTCTACCACAACCTTGACTACACCCATCAGCGGGATCCACGTCATCCGTCTATTATACACGTGGATACTGTACTGAACAATCAACGCTGTCACCGCCCTGTCCAGATACAGACTCTTCTCCTTACCCGAAGAGTAAAGGTCCAATTGTGATCTCTTTCTCGCACCGAGATAACTCTATTCAATTCATGGGTACACACTCGAAGAGTGATCGACCTCCCCATCGATCTTCTTATACTGAAATACTTAAACTCAGTCACAATGAAGTAACCCTTCTGCCACGTGTGCTGCATCCCAATCCTTCCCTTCTAGAGATTCATCTGCTGCAAGACCACAAACCCGGAAGCACATCGTCGCACAATGTGTTCCTCTCTTTCCCAAGCCGCGAACACCACTTCACGAACTCAGGTTCCTTAGGCACCCGCCTAATTCCACTCCGTGGTAACCGAGACCACGGACCACATAATGATTCTCCCAATCATTGCCTCGTCGCCTGCCACGCGACTCCGGACTTAGCCATTTTCACAAGTATTGTACTAGAATCCGCTGCACTCTGACTCCGCATCTCCCACAAGCGTAATCCCGCCACAGTGCCTCGCCGACGCCTAGTACCTTTGTTGGAGTGACTCCACTCACACCAACTTCGCCGCCAAGGTCGCACCTTCCGGCCAAATCTTCAACCCATGAGCTCAACTTAGCTCTGATACCACTTGTCACGGGGCCAGCTTTTTCGCCTTAAAATTGCCCCGTGCGGCGCTCAAGTGTCGCACACCCGAGCCAGCCTTCCCGAGTCCCTTGCCACGGACACGCCCTCGAACTTAAACAGCGGGATCACAACTCAAGCATTAACCAAGCATGCTCCTCCACGAGCCTGACTGCCCGGCGCCGCGCCTTACGTCGAACCCCTTGTCGAACTCCGCGAGTTCTGAACAAACAACCCCGCCACCGAGGTTGGCCTTCAAGCCGAGTATATTCCGCCTAGCCGGACAAACTCTCCTCGAGAGTGCTACTTAACCGAATGCCCCTATGCCTCCGAAGCAAGCATCCAGGACAATACAAGTTCTCACAACTTAGTCCATTTGAATGGGCCCGAGCGAGCTACCCTTGCGCGTTCCGCTCGTCTGCTTAACCGAGCGACCCGTCCCGCATGTCTCGCCCGTCCGCCAGCCCATTGCCTTTGCCAAGGCGCCGCGCGCCCCGCAATTCCCACGACGGGATCCATAATCGAGTCGGGCATGTCCCGTTCCGCCGGCCACCTAGTTCCGTCATCGCTCCCGATTCGGTCCAAGGTCCGCTTCCCGAATACCCCACACTCCTTGTTCCCGCGTGTATACCCTTCGCAAGGGTTTGCCAACCTAGCGACATTCCTCCCGCGTCGCCAACCCCCTGGCACCTCCATTGCACGACCATGCTCGGCCGCCAACACACTCGGCCCAGTATCCAAGGTTTGCTTGACGGATGTCGCCCACAATCGAATCAGCCTCGCTCCGCTTCGCTAGCCATTCGGCACCTCCATTGGCCGGCCATGCCTGGCCCCCAACACCCTCGGTCCTCTCCATGGCTCACTTCACGAAAACCAGCATCGATTGTCTCCTCTTACTTCGTGGGCCGCGCCGCACGAATCCCCGCTCGGCACCGCTGCCTTTGCGAGCCTTGTCCATTACGGCGGACCGACCGTTCCTTCGCCTCGCGAACTTCGTAGGCCTCGCGCCTCACGAATCCCCGCTAGGCACCCACATGCCTTCGCAAGCCTTGTCCATTGAGGCGGACCAACCTTTCGCAAGACTGTCCCTCATCCGCTCGTTCGCTCCACTACAGAGATCCGAAACGGCATAAGGTAGTGCAAGCGAACCTAGAGGCAAAGCCTCTGGGCTTACCCCGCTCCGTAATGTCGTCGACCTCGTGTCTTAGGCATTACCCTAAGCCCGTGCGCTCTTCGACCATCGAATACCGCCCACACGAACTTAGGCTTGGCGACTCCACTCGCCAATGGATGGCCTATGTCCTATAGGCCAATGGGGGAGTCGGGGCCACTTCGCAAGTGTCCAACCCCTCCTCTAAATAACCCACGAGGCATCCACCCCTTTGGCACCCCGGGGGTACAAAGGTGCTCACCGAGGGGTACGTTTTGAAACCCCGCATGCGGCACCATTTCCATGATCATGGCATGGGCCATTGCTAGGGAATTGCCCCCGTTGGTTCGCCCACGGCTCAACCTTGACGGATTGTCCCAACTTCGCAACCCGTAACTCGTCAACCCAAATGCCTACCAAATGTCCTCCAAAAGTGGCCCCCAAAGGATGTCACGGTCGAACCAACACGATCGACACGTGACAGCGCGCTCGAG
>JAQOTM010000062.1:336255-491648 GCA_029168755.2 Tillandsia fasciculata | reverse complement strand
CAGCTGTACGGGACCGGACAGTTCGCACTTCAGGTATTTTTGGGTGGTTTTGCTTTACTCCTCTTTTCTGATATACCCATAGGAATATTAGAGAGATCTTCTCTATTGGACATTTTGAATGCTCACTTAGTAGACATGCATGTTTAACTAAAATAATTACGAGCCTATCATCTGGAAAACACTGTAGTGGAAACTTGTTAGTAGTTGGAACTTATACATGCTTACTTGGACATTATATTGGCATTTAACTGTGCATAGGGGATGTACCTTCATGTTGAGATATTATGAAATGTCTTGTGGGAGGGTACCACTTGGGATTTTTGGACAGGCATAGGTGGATGATTCATGTGAGGGTGATTAGCAGGTTATAGACATGTGTGTGGTTGGATTGTGATTTAGCATGATGATTATACCCAGGTGGAGCTATTATTTGATACACATGTGGAACCACTATTCGTCACTCCCCTTCTTCCATGAGGAGATAGGCTTGCTTATATGGATAATTAGTTAGACCATTTCTGATCGCTACACTATCATGCTGGAATTGACATAGGAGAAACCCTTTTTGGTTATTCTTTTCTCCTTTCATTTGAGGCTCAGGGTATTTGCAGCTCGTGCGCGAGCAGGTGGATAGGATAGTGTAGTTAGGTTCTTGGGTTTTGGGACAGACAGGGTATTGCGGCAACCGCGGACATTGGGCAGTTGACCGGAGATTTCTTATGCATCAGATTGGGTATCAGGTCTCTTGTGGATGGAGTTCCCACGGGTTGTCTATCTTGCACCAGGTTGAGACCAGGTCTTTCTTTAGTGGATGGGTTTTCCCACTTTGATCAGAGTCATGATCCAGTCCTGCTGATTTATGATACTTGGGTTACTGAGATACTTTTCCTCGTGTGGGTCGCTCCCCACGAGTGCCACTCCGGAGTAGGCTTTCCACGGTGCAGAGCACCGGGCACCATGGTGGGTTTTGAGTCCTTGGGACTCCTTTGCTTCGGTGTTATGCGTAGGCTGGTGTCACGCCCCGGGGGTTTAAATGCGCGGAAGAAAAGCCGCCGATGCTCCCAAAGCAATATATATTTTTTTTTTGAAAATCATTACTCCCCGACGCGTGCCCAGACCCGCCGCATATACAAATTTACTCTACAAACGGGCAGAGTCTCCTTTGTATATGCACGGCGTCCTGATTACATCATACATTCACCTCAAGCATTAACCACACTAATCGAGGTACAAAGACATAAAACATGCATTCCAATCATTCCATCAACTTTTATACGAGGAAAGGGGCCGACTGATTTGAAAGGATAAATAATCGCAAGGTTTTGAAAGCGGCGCCCACACGACGCCATTATTTTTTGAAAACTATTTCGAAACCACATAAATCCACAGAGTTTTGGAAAACGGCACCCACCCGATGCCAACTTTTGTAAAGCCAGTTCAAAACCACATAAATTCCACAAGGTTTTAAAATCCGGTGCCCACACGACACCCACAGTTTTTAAAACGGTTTTCGCAAGCGGTTTTCTTCATTCGGTTTCTTTTCATGGTTTAAAACGGCCAAATAAGGAAAGTAGTAACAGTACATTCGCATAAGTGATAGAGAATACATCCACTTCGACCCCACGGGGGTGTCGCAATCCACAACTAACTAACAGAGATAATAAAGGAAAAGAGAAAGGAGAGTCACTGTGTCTGAAGGCGCGCTAAGTCAGAACAGCGCCCTCGCGGCCTCACCGGTGCCCTAGCACTCGCCCCTGGACGAACCTGTCACGGAGTGGGAAGTCAGTGACTGGAAATAACATAATAGGCAAAGAGCTAAAAAAATAGCAAACCATAAGGACCGGAGCAACCGTCCTCCTCAATACCGTCCATAGTAACCTCACCCTGCATCGAACCAAACCGGGCACCTACCCCGATCACCGTACCGAGCCCCTACCTCGGTGTCCCCCGCCGAGCACCCGCCTCGGCCGCCGAGCACCTGCCTCGGCTTCACCGCTCACACCCCCCACCTGCGAGGGCCCCCATTCCTAACGCCACCGTCGCGTGGGGTACACGGGTCAACGTACCACTTTTTCGGAAAAGCACACCCTTGCGGTGGCCAAACCGCCGGTGTGCGTGTAGCAAAACAAGAGCGCACGTATCGATAAATGAGTAAAGTAATGCAACAGGGTTAGTCAGATAAACATAAATCCCAAAAACCTTACACCTTCATGTTATTCTTAATAAAACAAGCCTATCCCCGAAACCCCCGGAGAAGTACCCACCTCGTGTGTGTCGTCCTGTGCTCGGCTCGTCCGTGTCCGTGCGCCTGCCGCCGACGACGTCCCGCACTCCTGAGGAAACAAGGGCATGTCAACTAAAGGGTCCGAAAACCTCACCGACTCCAGACCGAACCCGGGCGACGGACGCAGCCCCGGACTTCGTGCTGCGAGCTCCCCGCACGACACCGACTCGTGTGGAGCGCTCTCGGCTCGTGCACGGCCCTGCGCGGCACCAGCCCGCGCGGCGTCCTATCCGCGAGCGGCCCCGCGCGGCCAGGTGCCGCGCGGGCGCGCTGCCCGCGGTGCGGGGCGGCCCCGGCGCGGCACCAGCCCGCGGGGGCGCCCCACCTGTGGGCGGCCCCGCGCGGCCGGGTGCCGCGCGGGCGCGCTGCCCGCGGTGCGCGGGCGGCCCCCGCGCGGCACCAGCCCGCGGTGCGGGGCGGCCCCACGCGGCACCAGCCCGCGCGGGCGCCCCGCCTGTGGCCGCCCCGCGCGGCCGGGTGCCGCGCGGCGCGCCCCCCGCGGTGCGGGGCGGCCCCGCGCGGCACCAGCCCGCGCGGGCGCCCCGCCAGTGGGCGGCCCCGCGCGGCCGGGTGCCGCGCGGGCGCGCCGCCCGCGGTGCGGGGCGGCCCCGCGCGGCACCAGCCCGCGCGGGCGCCCCGCCAGTGGGCGGCCCCGCGCGGCCGGGTGCCGCGCGGGCGCGCTGCCCGCGGTGCGGGGCGGCCCCGCGCGGCACCAGCCCGCGCGGGCGCCCCATGTGGGCGGCCCCGCGCGGCCGGGTGCCGCGCGGGCGCGCCGCCCGCGGTGCGGGGCGGCCCCGCGCGGCACCAGCCCGCGCGGGCGCCCCACCCGCGGGCGGCCCCGTGGCGGCGATGCTAGCCCTGCTCCTCGCGGCGGCGCTGCGATCCCGGGCCCCGAAACGACCCCAACCGAAAGAAAACAAAAACATCAACCACTCACCTTGGATCGTTCGAGGAAGAGGGAGGGAGGATCGTCCACTTCCCCCGGTCCACCCGTAAGAAGGCAAGCTTCCTCCTTCTCCCAAGATCCCCACGTTGGAAATCCGCGCCGAAAACCCAAGGCGAGAGTGAAAAGGGTTGGGTTCCTCTTTCTCTCCTCCAACTTCCCTTGAACGTGGCCGCCCTGTTGTATCGCACGAAGTAGGGAATGGGAAGGGGAAAAGAAAGCGAGAAACCCTAAGTCCCAACGTGCCCTGACCTAAAGGGGAGGGTTAGGGTTTGGATTATCAGTTACCTCAAAAATCGTGCAGATCGCCAACACGGATCCCGGAGCACCTACGGGGGCCCCAGACTTCGGAATTTAATTCTGGATGAACCCGGAGTCGGAATCTGAAACCGATCGCATCCCCGCGCTCCGTTTCGCGAGCTCTACCACCTAAAAATATCCGCGAGCCCCGATGGACTGCCCCGGAAAACATGAAAAATAAGCCCTCAGTCGGACCGTCAACAAACGAGGCATGACTGAAAAGCCAAGGGAAAAACCAGGTCTTACACCACTCACCGCTAAAAACAAGTTTCGTCCTCGAAACTTAACCCTCGCCCGCGGCGAAGAGATCCGGGTAGTACTCCCTCATCTTTGACTCCGGTTCCCAAGTTGCCTCGCGCTCCTCTTGATTGCTCCAAAGCACTTTCACGTAGGGAATCGTCCGACTCCGTAGCTTTTTGTCCTCTCGTGCAAGGATCCGCACCGGTACTTCCTCGAAGCTTAGGTCCTCTTTAAGCTCGATTGCGGAGACGTCGAGTACTCGCGATGGGTCGGGGAGATACTTCCGAAGCATGGACACGTGGAACACATCATGGACTCGGTCAAGGTTCGGCGGTAGGGCGAGGCGGTAGGCCACCGGGCCGATGCGCTCCAGAATCTCGAACGGCCCCACGTACCGTGGGCTCAACTTGCCCCTCAGCCCGAACCGCTTCACCCCTTTTGACGGCGAAACCCGTAGCAGCACGTGTTCCCCCACCTGGAACTCCAAATCGCGACGTCTCTGGTCCGCGTAGCTCTTTTGTCGGCTCTGGGCGGTCACTAACCGTCGTCTGATGAGGCGCACCTTTTCCTCAGTTTCCACCACCAAGTCCGGTCCCAAAAACCCGCTCCCCCAGATCGTCCCAACAGATCGGGGATCTACAGCGCCTGCCGTACAACGCTTCGTACGGCGCCATCCGGATGCTCGCCTGGTAGCTGTTGTTATAAGCGAACTCTACAAGAGGTAGGTAGCGCGACCATCCGTCTCCCAAATCCAGCACGCAAGCTCGGAGCATGTCCTCGAGAATCTGGATCACCCGCTCGGACTGTCCATCCGTTTGAGGGTGAAAGGCTGAGCTGAAGTGTAGCTTGGTTCCCAAGGCCCGTTGTAGACTTCGCCAAAAGTTCGAAACGAACCTTGTGTCTCTGTCTGAAGTAATAGATGTCGGTATTCCGTGCAGCCTCACAATCTCGCCGATGTAGACCTGGGCCAGTCGGTCGCGTGTCCAGGTCGTGTGGATGGGCAGGAAGTGAGCCGACTTCGTTAGCCGATCCACGACGACCCAGATAGCGTCATGCCCCTGCTGTGAGCGTGGAAATCCGGTGACGAAGTCCATCGTGATTTCCTCCCATTTCCATTCGGGCACGGGTAGTGGTTGCAATTTCCCTGCTGGTCGCTGATGCTCGGCTTTCACCTGTTGGCAAATCAGACAGTGTGCTACGAAACGCGTTACGTCCCCTTCAACCTTGGCCACCAGAAGGTCTGTCTGAGGTCCCTGTACATCTTGGTGCCCCCGGGATGCGCTGCGTAGGGGGCGCAGTGCGCTTCGGTCAGGATCTCCTTCTTCAGATCCGGCGAGTCGGGCACGCAAATCCGTCCTCGAAATCGAAGGGTGCCATCTGTTCCCATTGCAAAGTCTCCCTTCTGTTCTGGTGAAATCCTATCCCGTTCCAGCCGTAACTGTGGATCACTACCTTGGCTCTCCCGAATCCTCTCGAATAGGGTCGGCGCGACTGTTAGAGCCAGAAGTCGCTCAACCGTCCCTGCTGGTACAACCTCCAACCTCAACCGTGAGAATTTCGCGATTAAGTCGTCTTGTTGAGTGATCGCGCTCGCCGAAGTCCCTTCCGCTTGACCCTTCCTGCTCAGGGCGTCCGCCACAACATTTGCTTTCCCGGGGTGGTACTGGATTGACAAGTCATAATCCTTGAGTAACTCTAACCACCGTCTCTGTCTCAGGTTTAGCTCCTTCTGGGTGAAGAGGTACTTAAGGCTTTGGTGGTCGGAGAACACGTTACAGTGCACACCGTAGAGGTAATGCCTCCACAGTTTCAGAACAAAAACCACCGCGGCCAGCTCCAAGTCGTGGGTTGGGTAGTTCTGTTCATAGTCTTTGAGTTGTCTCGAGGCATAGGCGATAACCTTTCCTTGTTGCATCAATACTCCCCCCAATCCTGTCCGTGATGCGTCACAGTAAACTTCGTAGTCTTCCCCTGGTGTCGGTAAAGTAAGCACAGGTGCTCTGGTCAATCGCTCCTTAAGTTCTTCAAAACTTTCCTGGCACTGGGTCGTCCAAATGAACTTTATTCCCTTCCGGGTTAAGCGGTTCAGGGGGGTTGCAATCTTCGAGAAGCCCTCGACAAAGCGTCTATAATACCCCGCAAGGCCCAGAAAGCTGCGGACCTCTGTCACCGAAGTCGGTTGGGGCCAGTCGGTCACTGACTCCACTTTCTTAGGATCCACCGCGATTCCTGCTGCTGAAATGATGTGCCCTAGGAACCCCACCTCGCGAAGCCAGAACTCGCATTTCTTGAGTTTGGCGTACAACTTTTGCTCCCTAAGGGTCTGCAGAACCACTCGTAGATGCTCCTCATGCTCCCCATCGGTGGGCGAGTAGATCAAGATGTCGTCGATGAAGACCACCACAAACCGGTCTAGGAAGGGCTTGAAAACCCGGTTCATCATGTCCATGAACACCGCTGGGGCGTTGGTAAGCCCGAACGGCATTACGGTGAACTCGTAGTGGCCGTACCGGGTCCGGAAGGCCGTCTTCGGAATGTCCTCGTTTTTCACTCTGAGTTGATGGTAGCCGGACTGCAAGTCGATCTTGGAGAATACCGTCGCCCCCCGTAACTGATCAAAAAGGTCATCGATCCTGGGTAGGGGGTATTTGTTCTTCACAGTGGCCTTATTGATTTCCCGGTAGTCGATGCAAAGCCGCAAGCTCCCGTCTTTCTTTCGCACGAAGAGTACCGGTGCGCCCCAAGGCGACACACTCGGTCTAATAAATCCCTTGTCCAGGAGATCCTCAAGCTGCGCCTTTAGTTCCTTCAGTTCTGCAAAGGCCATTCGGTAGGGGGCCTTTGAAATCGGTCGGGTACCGGGTGGAAGCTCGATCGGAAACTCAACCTCTCGCTCGGGGGGTAGTCCAGGTAGCTCGGTCGGGAAGACATCTGGGAAGTCCCTCACCACCGGAATGTCGGAAGGGCCGTAGAGGGTCCCGTGGCCAGGGCCACCGACGCCAAGAGAGCCACGCATCCTCTCTCAATCAATTTCCTGGCTCGCGACGCTGGTATGATGGATGGAAAAGAGACGCTCTTGCATGCCAAGTACACGTTCTCTGGGAACTCTGGGTGCAATAGCCGCACTTGGCGTTTCTCGCAATCGATCATCGCTTGGTACTCCGTGAGCCAATCCATCCCTAGCACCACGTCGTATTCCTTCAGTGGGATCACCACCAGTTCCCAGGGGCAGGAAAGCCTCCCCAACCTTATCGGGCAGGCTGCTACAAGGTTGCGGGCCTCCAGGGATCCTCCCGCTGTGTGAACTGTCATCATACTGGGTAGGGGTCTCGTCTCAAACCCATGGGTCAGTGCAAAGTCACAAGACATAAACGAGAGGGTTGCTCCGGTATCGAAAAGGGTTCTAGCACGGTAAATGGAAACAAGGGTAGTACCTGCGACGACGTGCTCAGACGGGTATGCCTCCTGCTGATTCATTGAGTAGACGCGGCCTCCCGATGGTGGCGGCCTGTCCCCTGCTGGTCGGGATGCTGGCGGTCTGGAAGCTGAAGCCATCGGGGCCTTCCCTCGCCCCACGTGCTGGGATGACGGCGCGGAAGCTGCTGAAGATGCCGTGCCTTGGTTCAGGGGGCAGTTGAAACGGAAGTGCCCCGGCTTGCCACATCGGAAACAATGGTCCTGCCTCTGGGAGCATTCCGTCACTCGGTGCGCCCCGCCGCAGATCACGCAAGGCCGATCGTCCGAGCGTTGTCCTCCTCCTCTTGGCGCACCTCTGTTCCTCTGCTGGGACCTCCACCGCTTAGAGGGCCGACTCCCACTGGGGGAGCCTCCCCCTGAAAAGGTCTGAGTCCGCTTTCTGTCTTCGTGCTGATGGGGACCATCCCTTCGAGCGCGCGTAACGGCAAAGCCGCGCTCTACTATGGTGGCCCGGTCGACCACCGCCTGAAAAGTATGCAGATCTGCCGCGTCCACCACTTGGAAAATGTCGGTCCTCAGTCCATCCACGAACAGTTGAGCCTTGTGGGACTCGTCCCGAATGACGAACGGGACGCAGTTCGCCAGCCTCACGAACGCCCGTTGGTACTCCATCACTGTTCTGGTTCCCTGCTTAATGTGGTTGAGATCATCCTCAAGTTGCTTCTTGACGCTATTCGTAAAGAACGCCCCGAACAGCTGCTGCTTAAAAGTGGTCCATGACGGGAGGGCGGTACCCTTTGCGGAGTCGGGGCGTACCGTCTTCCACCAGATGCGGGCATTCCCCTCCAGAAAATGGACGGCCAGGGGAACCCGCTCGTGATCTTCCATCAGTAGATCCTCAAACAATTTCTCCATTGAATCCACCCACTTCTCCACCACCCAGGGGTCCGTCGTCTCCCCCTCAAATGTCGGCGGGTCGTGTTTCTTGAAGTCCGCTAAATTGGCACGCACGCGCTCCCGCTCTGTTGGCGGGGCTGAGCCCTCCCCTGTGGCAGTGGCGGCCACGACAGTAGAAGGCCTCACCCCGGTCTCCACGGGGGTGTCCCTGGCTGAAGTCCCCGGCGTCGATCCTGCTGCTGCTGCCGGAGGGGCTACCTCTGGCACCGTCTGTTGGGTTGACGGTACCTCAGGCGCCGCGACCCGCGTAGGGGCAGTCCCTGCCCCAGCCCCCGTCGTCGGTGGTCCCGTCGCCGGTGCAGTCGGCCCCGAAAAAGGACCCGGGGCGACCGCCGCCGCTGCAGCGGCCTGCTGTTGCTGCGTTAGTTGGCGCACGTGATCCGTCAAGGTCGCCAACTGTCCCGCCATCTCCCGTAGCTGCTGCCTCAGGAGTTGGTTCTCTGCAGTCGCCGACGCCGCTGCGTCCGCCCCTGTGTCCTCGGCGGTAGCTCTAGTTCTCACCATGATCTGAACACAAGTACCAAACAGTTACTCCTAGCGTAAACCAAGAGATAATGCCGCGAACGCCGGCCCTAAAGGAAGAAAACACTAATTCCCCCCCTTCCCCCAAGAGCACTCGCGTTCTACTTTTCTATCCCCGTTCACTTTATTATCAGTAGTTAGTACATTGCGCCCCGTGGATGTTGGGCCCCGACTATTGTGGTCAACACTTTATTGTTTCTCTGATACCATCTTAGTCTGTCACGCCCCGGGGGTTTAAATGCGCGGAAGAAAAGCCGCCGATGCTCCCAAAGCAATATATATTTTTTTTTTTGAAAATCATTACTCCCCGACGCGTGCCCAGACCCGCCGCATATACAAATTTACTCTACAAACGGGCAGAGTCTCCTTTGTATATGCACGGCGTCCTGATTACATCATACATTCACCTCAAGCATTAACCACACTAATCGAGGTACAAAGACATAAAACATGCATTCCAATCATTCCATCAACTTTTATACGAGGAAAGGGGCCGACTGATTTGAAAGGATAAATAATCGCAAGGTTTTGAAAGCGGCGCCCACACGACGCCATTATTTTTTGAAAACTATTTCGAAACCACATAAATCCACAGAGTTTTGAAAACGGCACCCACCCGATGCCAACTTTTGTAAAGCCAGTTCAAAACCACATAAATCCACAAGGTTTTAAAATCCGGTGCCCACACGACACCCACAGTTTTTAAAACGGTTTTCGCAAGCGATTTTCTTCATTCGGTTTCTTTTCATGGTTTAAAACGGCCAAATAAGGAAAGTAGTAACAGTACATTCGCATAAGTGATAGAGAATACATCCACTTCGACCCCACGGGGGTGTCGCAATCCACAACTAACTAACAGAGATAATAAAGGAAAAGAGAAAGGAGAGTCACTGTGTCTGAAGGCGCGCTAAGTCAGAACAGCGCCCTCGCGGCCTCACCGGTGCCCTAGCACTCGCCCCTGGACGAACCTGTCACGGAGTGGGAAGTCAGTGACTGGAAATAACATAATAGGCAAAGAGCTAGCTAAAAAAATAGCAAACCATAAGGACCGGAGCAACCGTCCTCCTCAATACCGTCCATAGTAACCTCACCCTGCATCGAACCAAACCGGGCACCTACCCCGATCACCGTACCGAGCCCCTACCTCGGTGTCCCCCGCCGAGCACCCGCCTCGGCCGCCGAGCACCTGCCTCGGCTTCACCGCTCACACCCCCCACCTGCGAGGGCCCCCATTCCTAACGCCACCGTCGCGTGGGGTACACGGGTCAACGTACCACTTTTCCGGAAAAGCACACCCTTGCGGTGGCCAAACCGCCGGTGTGCGTGTAGCAAAACAAGAGCGCACGTATCGATAAATGAGTAAAGTAATGCAACAGGGTTAGTCAGATAAACGTAAATCCCAAAAACCTTACACCTTCATGTTATTCTTAATAAAACAAGCCTATCCCCGAAACCCCCGGAGAAGTACCCACCTCGTGTGTGTCGTCCTGTGCTCGGCTCGTCCGTGTCCGTGCGCCTGCCGCCGACGACGTCCCGCACTCCTGAGGAAACAAGGGCATGTCAACTAATGGGTCCGAAAACCTCACCGACTCCAGACCGAACCCGGGCGACGGACGCAGCCCCGGACTTCGTGCTGCGAGCTCCCCGCACGACACCGACTCGTGTGGAGCGCTCTCGGCTCGTGCACGGCCCTGCGCGGCACCAGCCCGCGCGGCGTCCTATCCGCGAGCGGCCCCGCGCGGCCAGGTGCCGCGCGGGCGCGCTGCCCGCGGTGCGGGGCGGCCCCGCGCGGCACCAGCCCGCGCGGGCGCCCCACCTGTGGGCGGCCCCGCGCGGCCGGGTGCCGCGCGGGCGCGCTGTCCGCGGTGCGGGGCGGCCCCGCGCGGCACCAGCCCGCGCGGGCGCCCCGCCTGTGGCCGACCCCGCGCGGCCGGGTGCCGCGCGGGCGCGCCGCCCGCGGTGCGGGGCGGCCCCGCGCGGCACCAGCCCGCGCGGGCGCCCCGCCATTGGGCGGCCCCGCGCGGCCGGGTGCCGCGCGGGCGCGCCGCCCGCGGTGCGGGGCGGCCCCGCGCGGCACCAGCCCGCGCGGGCGCCCCGCCAGTGGGCGGCCCCGCGCGGCCGGGTGCCGCGCGGGCGCGCTGCCCGCGGTGCGGGGCGGCCCCGCGCGGCCGGGTGCCGCGCGGGCGCCCCACCCGCGGGCGGCCCCGTGGCGGCGATGCTAGCCCTGCTCCTCGCGGCGGCGCTGCGATCCCGAGCCCCGAAACGACCCCAACCGAAAGAAAATAAAAACATCAACCACTCACCTTGGATCGTTCGAGGAAGAGGGAGGGAGGATCGTCCACTTCCCCCGGTCCACCCGTAAGAAGGCAAGCTTCCTCCTTCTCCCAAGATCCCCACGTTGGAAATCCGCGCCGAAAACCCAAGGCGAGAGTGAAAAGGGTTGGGTTCCTCTTTCTCTCCTCCAACTTCCCTTGAACGTGGCCGCCCTGTTGTATCGCACGAAGTAGGGAATGGGAAGGGGAAAAGAAAGCGAGAAACCCTAAGTCCCAATGTGCCCTGACCTAAAGGGGAGGGTTAGGGTTTGGATTATCAGTTACCTCAAAAACCGTGCAGATCGCCAACACGGATCCCGGAGCACCTACGGGGGCCCCAGACTTCGGAATTTAATTCTGGATGAACCCGGAGTCGGAATCTGAAACCGATCGCATCCCCGCGCTCCGTTTCGCGAGCTCTACCACCTAAAAATATCCGCGAGCCCCGATGGACTGCCCCGGAAAACATGAAAAATAAGCCCTCTGTCGGACCGTCAACAAACGAGGCATGACTGAAAAGCCAAGGGAAAAACCAGGTCTTACAGCTGGCATACCCGTCGCGGCAGAGCAGGCAGTACCAGTGTTTACTGGTGGTCAGATTGGGTTATTCTGGCAGACATTTATTTTCTGATGCATACATTTAGCTATTCTATTAGCTCGGCATTTTAGAGGCATTCTAATGGTAGCTTTTCATCAGGAGTCTTATTCTTTTAGCATACCACCTTTGTTTCCTTTTGCCTCTGGTAGACCTAGTGGGCGTGTCTGAGTTTGAGGTTTTACCCACTAGGGGAGGCTACTGGTTTACTAGTAGTTCTCACCCCCATTCTTCTTTCCTCTTTTTCTTCTCCCTTGTTTTGCAGAGTCTTCTGCGGGTGCTACTGGACTTTCAGTGGCGGGTCGAGGAGAGAGGACGGCTGAGTAGATAGATCTCGAGGCAGGATGAGCGTGTTAGCTGGACTATTGGTGTACCCAGGTATTTCCTCAGACGGTTGTACTTTCACTTTTGGGACTGGCTTTTGCCGGTAGGTTGTATTTATTATTTGTGAGCTGGGAGAGACTGATGTATCATTTTTACAGATGTATTGTATTTTATTTCCAGCTTCAGTCTGAGGTGTATTAGTTTTAGTTTAGCTCTGTTTTTATTGCTCTTTTATTATATCTTTTTATCTGAGCAGGTAGTTGACGCTTCGTGTACACGGGAAATACCGTGTGCACGGCGGATCTGTAGACGGGCCCGGGTTCTGGTTTACACCCAGGGCGTGACAAGCCGCACCAGTGACGGGACCGCCGGTGGCGGACAACGAGACTACGGTCACCCCTCCTCCGACCACGGTGACCGAGATACCGTCGGTTCATCCGACGACGCCTTCAGTAGCACTAACACCAGCAACTTTGGGACCTACGCTGGGAGCCGTTATTGGGGACCCCTTGAGAGAGACCGTTGTGACACCTGCTCCAAGTGTGTCCGCCGTCGCAGCAAGGGAAGCCCCTATCCAGCAAACCGAACGGGACAGGGTGAGAGCGAACTTGACGGATTTCAAGAGGTACGACCCACCCGTGTTTGAGGGAGAGACGACCGACCCTTGGGTCGTGGAAAAATGGGTGGATACCATGGAGAAGCTTTTTGAAGACCTATCGATGGAGGAACATGAATGGGTCCCTTTGGCAGTCCACTTCCTTGAGGGAAATGCCCGCATGTGGTGGAAGATGGTGCGCCCGGACCCCTCGGTGGGCACCGCCTGTGACGCCCCACTTCCCAGGGGGTCACCCATCCTAGAACTACTCTAGCTCTAGCACGCTTAACTCTCATGTTCCCTTGGATCTTGCTACCATCCAATACAAACCCTTGAGGACATGTTGAGAGCGTGCGTTATGGATTTTGGAGGAGGGTGGTACCGGCACTTGGCATTGGTTGAGTTTGCGTACAACAACAGCTATCAAGCGAGCATCCAGATGGCTCCGTTTGAGGCGTTGTATGGACGCAAGTGTCGGTCACCCCTGTATTGGAGTGACGTGGGTGAGAGGAGGACTTTGGGACCGGACTTACTGCTGGAGGCAGAGGAGAAAGTCAGATTGGTTCGCCGACATCTTGAGGTGGCCCAGAGTCGCCAGAGGAGCTATGCTGATACTCGGCGGCGAGACCTAGAGTTTCAGATTGGTGATCATGTCTTTTTGAAGGTCTCGCCTTCGAAAGGGGTCAGGAGATTTGGAGTTCGGGGAAAGCTCAGTTCCCGCTTTATTGGACCCTTTGAGGTACTTGAGAGGATTGGCCCTGTGGCCTATAGAGTTGCTCTTCCACCTCGCCTGGCCGGAGTTCAGGACGTCTTCCACGTCTCAGCTTTGAGGAGATATGTTTTCGACCCCTCGCACGTGATCGACTTCACTTCTTTGGAGATCGCTGAGGATCTTGGCTACGAGGAGCGCCCGTTGCGAATTCTCGCTCGAGAGGTGAGAGAATTGCGCAACCGGGCCATACCTTATGTGAAGGTTTTGTGGAGCAATCACGAGGAGCGGGAGGCTACTTGGGAGCTGGAGACGGTGATGCGGGATACCTATCCCTTCCTGTTCGAGACTTCTTATTGAGGTACGCCTGATTGTTTCTTATTTCGGGGACGAAACTCCCTTTTAGTGGGGGAGGATGTGGTGGCGCAGTTTCCCATGCAGCTTTTCTGGTGAATCCATTATTTAGAACACCTATTGTTGGTGTGTCTGGCCCATTGTGCGTCAAGGAGATGCTACAGATGGACCCTGTGAGATATCTACAGCTGTGTTGGCTTTCGGCTGTGTTTGCCAAAATTTTGAAAAGGGTTTTGGCCAAACAGAGGTTGGATATGGATTCAGCGCGGAAAAACGCTTGAAAACGGCTATTTGCTTGTTAAATTCTGAGTCCGGATGCCCAAAAACGGACTCCCGGAAGTTTTTGTTGAATTTCGGTGCATGGGAGGGGCCGTGGACCGCCGGCTGCCACGTGGCAGCCCGTGATTGGCCGGTCCGCAGCGCGCGGTCCACAGAGTGCCGCGGCTGGGTGCACGGACCCGGCGCATGACACGTGGCGCCGCCTGATTGGCGGGTCCGTGAGGCGCGGTCTACGGAATTGGCGCTGCGGTGCATGGACCAGGCGGGGGGGGGCGCGTGGCAGCCCCCGGTTGGTCGGTGCACGCAGTGCGGTCCACGGAACCCGCAGTTGGGTGCGTGGACCGGGTGCAGGGTACACGTGTCAGCGTGCTTTGGCGGGCTCACGGGCGCGGCGCACGGGGCGCGGGACCCCGCCTCGGGGCGCGTGCGCGGCAGGCGCCGCCCTGCCCGCACGTGTGACCGCGACAGTGGCAGGGACACGTGTCGCCCTGCCACTGGCGGGCGCCACCTACCCGGTTTGACCGGGGAGGTGCCACGTGTCGGCGGCTCATGCGCCCCGCACAGCTGTTCGCTGTGCGGGACGCGTGTCGGGCGCCGGGGCGTGCGACGTGGCCGCAGCGGAGCGGCTCGGGCCGCTGTCGCCTGTTGGTCGGGCTACGTGGCGGCCCCGGGAAGTTTCGGGCGCGCACAGTGTTGGGCCGGCCCAACACTGTAGCCGCCCGAAAGTCGCCCTGCGCCCGAAAGTGGGGACACCCGTGGTATTTTCTCAATTGTTTTTCTACAGCCTATATAAGGCCCGAATCTTCTTCCTCTTCATCTTTTTGGCACTTCCGAGCTCCAAACCGCCAAGAGCCCTTTACCAAAGTTGATCCTCTCACCTTCAAGCATCCATCTGCAGATTTTGGGAATTTCTGGGGGGCACGCTTTTCGAGATTCTTATTTTCTTGGCGCGGCGCGACGCTCGTTCTTCGGTGTTTCTTCCGTCGCTCTTCGGTGTACGAGCTCCCCCGACCTACTCCGACCATCTTTTTGAGCGATTTCTTCGCCGCTGGATTCGTAACAGGTGAGGCTACGATTTTGGGTTTCACGAACATTTTCAGATTTCGCGTTTTTCGAGGTGTTTTCTCGTGCTCATTGGGACCCTTTTTCTGTGAGCTTTTGGTGAGGACAGCAGCTTCCTTTGAGGATATCTTCGCGCACAGATCTCGGATCAGGACGTGCTTATAGACTTTTTTCATCTACTCGACGCAGGGATCATCGTGGTATTTTTTTTGGAATTTCCTGAGATCTTCCCGGAGGTATATATTTCCTTTTCATCTGTGCAAGATTTTACAGTTATGTGGATGTATGTTTTCGCGCGCCCGTGTTGTGGAATTTATATCTTGGCCTATGGAACTCCGATTTGGGCGTGCAGGTACTTGTTTCGAAGCTATCGACGAGAGGAACGCCGGGATATTTTTGTTAGAATTTACTGAGCACTATCTACAGGTGAAATTTCAGCATCTGTACAGCTGAAATTCAGCATGTGAGATTTGGACAGATTTTTGGAGTTGTGTATAACTGTAGCCTATGTTGTACCCAGGTGGGGTTTTGGACTGTATTGGGCATTCTGGACAGTGAGTTACTGTTGTTCTGGTATTATCAGCTGTAGGACTTGGACAGATCAGCGCATTAGGTGGGTGACCTCACTTTCAAGATCAACGGACTGTGTACTAATTCTAGCTTATAGGGACTTGCATTTTTAATGTTTCATGTGTAGCATGCTAGAATGTAGGAATTAATGTTCCTGTTGTGGCTAGTTGATCCTGTGATTATTTTCTTCCCTACAAGTTGTTAATTATTATTTATCTTGGAACTTGACCTAGCACCACTGCCATATGATGCATGTTCAGCCAGACTGTAGAAAACCTCAACTTGGGCTAGGTTTTTATTGCTCTAGACATTCCCACTGCACTATTCTTTTATCACTCTGGACTTAGAGTTTTCCTCGCCCAAGTAGTGGGCCGAGAGGTCGGATTATTGTGGGATGCATTTACACTCGTGTCTGGGGACCGAGTGGAGTTGTTAGCAGTCTGTAGACCAGGTTTCTTTGGGAAAGTGACTTGGGTTGTAGATTTGAGATCTTGAGAGCTATAGTGAGTGACAGTGAGTCTCGGCTGTGCAGTTTTCCAGCCTGTGAGTGAGACAGTGTTCCTTTGGTTACAGCCGATCTTGTTGATCGAGGATTTGGATTATAGCCTGCATGAGCCACATTTGAGCTCGACAGAGATGCGCGGATACTTTACTCGTTGGGGTCGCGCCCCTCGAGAGCCACTCCGGAGTTGGGCCTGTTCTTCTATCGCGACTTGTCGACGCAGTGTTCCCTCTGGCTGGGCCAGTTAGTGGCAGTCACGGACACAGTCCCTCTGGCTGGGCCAGTTAGTGGCAGTCACGGACGCCCTACGTAAGTCCGGTCCCCCGGGACATGACGGCAGTAGGTAGGCGTAGGTTTGACTGGACCCTATGCGGCAGTCAGTTTAGATTGGGTGATTTGAGTCGAGAGCTAGTTGTAGCATCATGTTCTTTCTGTTCCACTATTGAGCATCTAGATAGAGGCATAGTAGCTGTAGAGTTTACTTTACCAGCTTTTCCCTTTCCGCACTGCATTGTTACTTTTGCCTCTAGTAGACTTAGTGGGCAGACCGTCGGGCTTGTTGGCGGCACCCACTGAGAACTACTTGGGACGTAGTTCTCACACCCGTCGTGGTGTCTTTTCCCCAGGGACTTCTTCTTCTGCTCCAGTTCCTGCCGCACCTGTTGCTGACCCGACTGATCGAGGTAAGGGAGTCGCGAGATAGATCCCTACCAGTGTCGCCTGAGAGTAGATGTACCTCCCTACTTTTGAGACTTCATGTCGAGTGACTTTGTAGTGAGGATTGAGTTGTACTCTTCTTATTTTGAGAGATATTTGTATTTGGGTGAGGACTCTGGTTGTATATTTTGTGAGAGTTGTTTTTATTTTATTCAGCTTTTACTTTTCAGCTCTGATATCTGTTTAGTGTAGATCTCTTTTGCAGGTTAGTCGCTACGTCTATGCGGGGTTTCCCGTATGGGCGGCGGATCTGTTGGCGAGCCCGGGTCGCAGTTTCGACCCGGGGCGTGACAGATTAGAGTGGTATCAGAGCCTAGGTGTAGGTCATTGAGGACTTAGAAACCCTAGGCTTATGGTTGGACCCTAGGATGACTTACGTGAGAGACGTAACTTTTAGCGAGAGTCTTGATTGGGGTTCCAAACTCTCCCGGTGGATGGGATGAGTGATCGACATGTCTTCCTTCGGTGACAACTATGTTGGCTGCAGACAACATAGTGCTACGGGAAGGGCGACATGCCATTAACTTTCGCTCGATTGGGTCGTGTTTTGGTTAGGGGGTTCTGACTGTTCTTCTTGTTCCCCGCAGGTGAGCGATGCCTCCGCGACGCCGGATGTCGACGCGCTCGCAGCCTTCTTCTTCTGTGCCCGAGCAGGAGGACTCGGGATAGGGACATCAGAGTGAGGTGCAGGAGCTTCGTGCCCAGTTGGCACAGATGTCTGAGGCTGTTCAGCGCCAGGAGGAGGCCTCGTAGCGCCAGGAGGAGACCTCTCAGCGTCAGGAGGAGACCTTGCGACGCCAGGAGGAGGCCTCGCAGCGCCAGGAGGAGGCTTCCCGACGCCAGGAGGAGGCCTTGGGTCGGATGATGCTTATGTTAGAGCAGAGATCACAGCCTGTGGTAGCACCCCTTGAGAGTTCGCCGGTGCCCTCTTCGCCAGCTGCAGCGCCCCCTGTGATTCCGTCAGCACCGGCAGTTCCTGTCGAGCCGGTTTCATGCAGACCACCGTCTGGGCCGACGGGACCTTTTACTTCTTCTGAGCAGAGTACAGCGGTGGATTTGTTGATGAGGTTCCGCCAGTTCGATCCACCCCGTTTCTCTGGTCTGGGTGCTGAGCCGTGGGAGGCCGAGACTTGGGTTACGGCCATGGAGCGTCACTTTGAGAGTTTGTTTGTTGAGGATCGGTTTCGGGTCTTCTTGGCAGCGCATTATCTGGAGGGCAACGCCGAGGCTTGGTGGCGGCGTGTGCGACCCGCTGGTCCGCCTGGGACGCAGCTTCTTCCTTGGGCGGAGTTCCGCAGTCTTCTTTTGGGGGCCTTCTTTCCTGAGAGTGTACGGCAGAGATTGGAGGAGCAGCTGAGGAGTCTCCGCCAGGGAGATCGGCCCGTGCATGCATACATAGCTGAATTCAATCGGTTGATAGCTAGTATGCCTCACGTGGCCAGGGATGAGGCTCACCAGATTTACATGTTTGAGCGGGGGCTGCGCCGGGACATTTATCAGCTTGTTCGCTCTCGCAGATTGCAGACATTGGAGGCCTCGATGGAGCAGGCGTTATATGTTGAGTCTGGAGAGGCAGTTATGGATGAGGTGGCTCCAGCCCCCGTAGAGACTCCAGGGGCGAAGCGCCCGGCGCCGGTGGATGAGGGGCAGTCGAGTAGGCAGGGACCCCCGAGACCCCCACGATTCCATCCTCAGGGTCGTGGACGCCAGGGGCGCCAGAGATCTGGATCATCTCGTCAGTCTTCGCAGCAGCGTCGACCACCTCGACCCCAGCAGTCATCTCAGCAGCAGCAGACTTCGCGGCAGTCCCGGCAGGATCGTTGTATCTTTTGTGGAGGGCCGCACTTACCGATGCATTGTCAGCAGAGGCACGGCCGTTGCTTCCGTTGTGGACAGGCCGGTCACATTCAGAGCTCATGCCCCAGAGCAGGTTCTCCAGCTCCTTCCACCGCTTCAGCACCTTCTCTTCCTCATCAGACGGCAGGGCCTTCTGTGGCCTATGGTAGGCCTGATCATGCTCCATCTTCCTCGCGGCAGCCAGATCGACGACCACCAGCACCGAGCGGGCGTGTCTATGCCGCCCAGTTTGAGGATGCTTCTGCCGCAGATCACGTCGTCGCAGGTATTATTTTGATTTCTGCAGTTCATACCCGAGCACTTTTTGATACTGGCGCATCGCACTCATTGCATTAGTAGAGCATTTGCATCCCTACATGGTATAGAGGTAGTTTCTTTATCGCATGCATTAGAGGTTCAGATTCCAGGCCATGTCTTGCATGTCGAGGAGTGTTGTAGGGATTGCCCTATACAGTTGGGACCCTGGGTCCTGCCGGCAGACTTGCTGGTCTTGCGGCAGCTCCAGGATTTCGACGTGGTACTTGGCATGGATTGGTTAGCTCGGTATTTTGCCACCATTGACTGCAGAGAGAGGACGGTGACCCTCCGCGAGCCTGGACAGGAGGAGTTTGTTTACAGAGGCTGCCAGAGTACTTTATTTGCCATGACTGTTTCTTCGGCGAGAGCCCGGCGGATGATGAGTAGGGGTTGTACCGCCTTCCTGGCAACGATTGTAGAGGTGCCTACGGCGGCACTGGGACTCGAGGATATCCCTATTGTCCGCGAGTTCCCAGATGTGTTTCCCTCAGAGTTGTCGACCATGCCGCCGGAGAGGGAGATTGAGTTTGTGATTGATGTGGTTCCAGGAACCGCACCAATCTCGAAGGCACCTTATAGGATGGCCCCTGCTGAGCTGAGAGAGCTGAAAGCCCAGTTGCAGGATTTGATGGATGTGGGCTTTGTGAGGCCCAGTGTATCTCCGTGGGGAGCGCCAGTTTTATTTGTGAAGAAGAAGGATGGGTCGCTTCGATTATGTGTGGACTACAGAGAGCTGAATAAAGTGACCATCCGGAACAAGTACCCCCTTCCACGGATTGATGATTTGTTTGATCAGTTGCAGGGAGCGTCTGTGTTCTCCAAGATTGATCTCCAGTCAGGTTACCACCAGCTGAGGGTGAGGGCCGAGGACATTCCCAAGACGGCTTTTAGATCCCGGTACGGGCATTATGAGTTTACAGTTATGCCTTTTGGATTAACTAATGCCCCTGCAGCATTCATGGATTTAATGAACCGGGTATTTCAGCCGTACTTGGATCGGTTTGTCGTTGTGTTTATTGACGACATTCTGATTTACTCCCGGAGTGATTTGGAGCATGAGGAGCACTTGAGGATAGTGCTGCAGCTTCTGCGAGAGAAGAAGCTGTATGCCAAGTTTAAAAAGTGCGAATTTTGGCTCCGGGAGGTTGCTTTTCTAGGCCACGTTGTATCAGCCGCAGGTGTGGCAGTGGACCCGACGAAGATTGATGCTGTTCGGGATTGGCCTAGACCGACGACGGTTACTGAGGTCCGTAGTTTTTTGGGATTAGCAGGTTACTACCGTCGCTTTGTAGAGGGCTTTGCGAAGCTCTCTACTCCCCTGACCAGTTTGACCAGAAAGGGGATAAAGTTTGTTTGGACTGAGCGGTGCCAGGAGAGCTTTGAGGAGCTAAAGAGGAACATGAGAGTTAAACGTGCTAGAGCTAGAGTAGTTCTAGGATGGGTGACCCCCTGGGAAGTGGGGCGTCACAGTTGGTATCAGAGCAATTCACCAGCCGGAAATGTGAGATGAGTCTCGGCTGAGCCAGGGTTATATAGCGGATAGAGCGAGGCTCCCCGGCTAATGACCGTTGTGAGTGGAGTGCAGCTCCTCACAAGGTCGGCTAAGGCTAGCGAGACGAGTCTCACATCGCCTGGTGCTTGTGAGTGTGCTTGAGCATGACGTGGACGTCAGGGCTTAAAGGGGGGAAGAATGTGACACCCTCGAAATTTGGATTAGTCCTCTATATAAATGATATAATAGGACTAAATCTCTCAACCCGGCTATAGCATTTTGGATGGTAGCAAGATCCAAGGGAACATGAGAGTTAAGTGTGCTAGAGCTAGAGTAGTTCTAGGATGGGTGACCCCCTAGGAAGTGGGGCGTCATACCGCCCTTCCATCTTGGACCACGTTCCGAGAAAAACTGTTTGTGTTACGGCTTTTTGTGTTGACATATTTCGTGAGTCAAGTCGGTGAGTTGAGTCGGAGTCTTGAAGTGATCAAATTGTCAATCAGCAATCGAAGACTTAGAGAAGATTCAACAAGAGCTCAAGTTGACACTCAGTGTTTTGAGTCTTGAAGATTGAAGTTAAAGAATTGTGGATCAATTGCATCAATCTTAAGAAAAATGGATTCGGATTGATCAGGTACGTTTAACTAAATAATTTTGGTGATCCGAATACTTCTTATAGTGTAGAAACACTTGGATGAATTTTTATTTGCATAAAAATCAAAAACTGGACATGGGACATGTTCAGGATCCGGATCAGGCATTCCAATCCGGATCCCGAAATAGGATAGTTCATGCGCAATTCCAATCCGGATCCAAGGTTATTTCAGATCCGGATCCCGAACATGAAATTTGCTGGAATTGCATGAACGATCCGGATCGGGAATTTCAGTCCGGATCCCGAACCTTGTTTTCTGGAAATAGTCTGTTTCGTTACGACATCCGGATCGCAGAAATCCGATCCGGATCGCCGTCCTGAAAAATTCCAGATAAGGTTAGTTTTTGATTCTTATCTCTTTCCAAAGGTTTCTAACCTATAAATAGACATTTAGGGTTTCTCAGAACTACCGATTTAATTGATAAAACACTTGAGAGCAACCCTAGAGGCTAGGTTTTTATCGTTCTTTTTTAGCCTCTTTTAGGTCAATTCGACGGTTCTTCCAAGACATACTTTTGTCGAATTGATCTAATCTTTGCTTAGAGATTCCTTCCATGGTTCTTCATTGATAATCTAAGCAAAGGATCACCATCGAAGCCTTTTATCTGAGTTTGCGTCGTGGATTCGACGTGGCATCGTGGATTCGGTGTGTTGAAGGCGTTTCGTGGATTCGAAACGTGTGCTCGTGGATTCGAGTGGCGTTCGTGGATTCGAACGTGTGCAGTGGACGTGCAATCGGTGGAGCGCAAGGTCCGAAGAAGTTGAAGGAGGGGTTTGAGTCCGTGGAGTCGGTAATCACCTTGTTATTCTTCTTTTCTTAGTGGATTGTTATTGCGTGTTGGTCCCGTGGTTTTTCTCCTGGATTGGAGTTTCCACGTAAATCTCGGTGTGCTATTTTTATTTTCCGCATTGGTTTTTATTTTGCACTGAGATTTGTTTTTAAATATTACACCTATTCACCCCCCTCTAGGTGTTTGATAGTACCTATTTAGATCCTTGTGGATCCTAAATAACCAACAATTGGTATCAGAGCGGGTTTTAGGTTTATCTATCATGTCGGGTGAAAGTGGTAATATTTTTAGACCTCCTCTTTTTGATGGGACCAATTATGCATATTGGAAAGTGCGGATGAGAGCTTTTCTCATCTCAATTGATGAGCGGGTTTGGCAAACCGTGGAATACGGTTGGGTGCATCCGGTTGAGGAAGTAGGAAATTCTACTACCCCAAAACCTCGCTCTAGATGGTCTAAAGAGGAAATCGAAAGATCTTCTTACAATGGGAAAGGTATGAACGCTTTATATAATTCTCTTTCCTCGACTGAGTTCACACGAATTTCCGCGTGTGAAACCGCGAAGGAAATTTGGGATATTCTCAAAATTACACATGAGGGTACTAATCTTGTAAAAATTCAAAAGCTCCAGATGCTTACAAGTCAATTTGACTCTATTCATATGGAAGAGCATGAATTGTTTACAGATTATTACACTAGACTTCAAGATGTAATTAATACATGTGCTAATTTAGGAGAAAAGATCCCGGAGTCGAAAATTGTAAGAAAGATTCTTCGGACTCTTCCGGAACGGTTTAGGGCAAAGGTTACCGCCATTGAAACCGTTAGTCATCCGGATGAGATGAGAGTAGAGGAATTAGTAGGTGCTTTACAAACTTATGAGATGACTTTTCCTACTAATCAAATTTCTTCCAAGTCTTCTTCTAAGCTTACAGGTATTGCGTTCAAATCAACAAAGGAAGAAGATGGCGAATCAAGTTCCGACGATGAAATCTCTTTTGCCGATTTTGAAGAACAATTGGCGCGGATCACAAAGAAATTTCGTCGGAAAGTTTTGGAAGAATCGAACCGATGGATCTTCATCCACGAAACCATCTAAAGGATCATCGGGTTCTAAATCCTCTAAACTCAAAGGCTTGCAAAACCTTCTAAAGAAAAAGATGATTTCGAAGGGGAAATCCGATGTTATCGATGCAAAGGCTACGGCCATATTTCAACGGATTGTCCTTCTAAGAAATCATACAAAAAGAAGGCTTTGCAAGCAAAAACTTGGGACGATTCTAGTTTCGATGAATCGACCTCAAGTGAAGAGGAAAAAGAAAAAATTGTTGCTTTTCATGCCTCTCAAATTCCCTCTTCTAATTTGTGCTTATCATCTTTAGTCACTGACTCTACTCCTTTGATTTTGCATGAAACATCAACATCCGGCGGAGAGTCATCAAGTGAGGGGGAGTCGGACGAAGAAGAACTCGTTGAGGCATACCAACAACTTCTTGCGGAATCAAAGAAGATGGCCAAGCATATCAAGAAGTTGAGGAAGCAACGACTTGAGGTTCAAGACGAGAATCAAGCTTTAAAGATCAAACTTCATGATCTCGAGGAGGAACAAGGACGTTTATTGGATAACAATAAAATCCTCCAAGAAAAGCTAAACCAATCGGAGACAAACGCTAAATCATATATGGACAAGATTGGTTTTCTTGAAAAACAGTTTGAAGAAATTCATGTCACCAACCAAGCTTTGACCAAGCAAGTTCATCAACTCAAATCCGACATACAAAGGCTTTCAACCGGTTCCAAGAAACTAGATTGTATGTCCGGATTAGGTCAAACAAGCAAGGTTGGTTTGGGATATAAAAAGAACCAAACTGTGAAGGCTTCAAGTTCCACAATCAAATTGAAAGGAAGAACTAGTCACCTATGTGGACTTGAAGGACACTTGGTGAAGAATTGCCCGAAAAAGAGAAAGAAGAATCTTCGGCAACTTCATCTACGGAGCGGACTCAACGGAATCAAAAGACACATCAAGTCAATGGTTTTCACTCAACCCATCAAAGGTCCGAGCCACAACATCAATCATGCAAGTGGATCATTGCGAGGCAAAGACCTAAGGTGGACCAACAGTCAAAGCTACTACCTCCGGGCCACAACGAATCAAGACAACCCAAGATCCGACGATTTTGGATTCGAAAAGGTGATATCTTTCCTTGTCTTAAGTTCTAAATAGCTTATGACTGTATGTAATGCTTTGATTGGTTTTTCTTTCATATTTTTCTTAATCTCTGCATTACATGTTTTCAATGCTCTTCGTTTTTATGTTTTGTTTTTAAACAAAAGGTTTTTTAACGAACAAGTGCATTGAATAAAAAGGGTTTCACGTTCATTCACTCCAATTTAATTTTATATGGATTATCAACTTTACTCCATAATCATAATCTTTGAAGATATTTCATTATAGGAGTTTTTGATAGTTATATACATCAAATTTTAGTAATCATGTGTGATCTTTAGATGCTTAACCTATCTCGGTTGTGTGAGTTCATTGTGATAAATATGAGACAACCGATAGACTAAAATTTGGGATTTAATTCTTTCACATAAGTGATTGCATTTTTTCAAGGGTAAATAAATAAGTTGCAAAAGATGTGGAAAGAGTTACATCCGAAAGGAGTGTGAAAACTACCACCACATGTTGGAAAGAGCTGCCACCCCGGTCGTCCGGTTTGTGTGTGAAGCTACCACATGTTTTGAATGCTTGATAGTATTTTATGAGAAAATCTTTAGTTGAAGCATTTGGAGATTTATTTTCAAAGTTCTTATATTTTGAACAATCTCCTGGTTGGTATAAGGTGGGATAGTTGAAAGATGCTCAAAGAGCCACCCTTAGGTATTTTAGTGCTTATCTCAAATTTGAAAGGGTAGAAATCAAATTGATGTCATTTGGAAATCTCTGTGAGTCATCTTTGTAAATCCGTTACATCTTGATAGAGTTTGGATCTCAAGATTATTTTTGATGGCTTGTGTTTGATTTATATAACATGAAAAACAGTTTATAATGTTTTATCTTTGTTTTTCATGATTTAGGAGTAAATCTTTTTAATTTTTGTGAAATTAATTGGATTGAATGACATCTGTGTGATCTCATTGTTTTCAAGCACTTAAATTGATTTCTTGATGGAATACAAATCGGTATTTGAAAAGATTTCAAAATCTGGATTTGTTTCAAGAAATTATTTGATTTTTGCTTTCTGGTACCGGTACGCAATCTGCATTTTTGTTATATACCGGAACTGAGCTTTTATCTCTCTTTCTCTATGAACTAATGTTGTTAGTGATTTCCTTTTGTCTAGTATGTTCACTGTTTGACAATTTGTGACAAACAGGGGGAGAAGAGAAATAGGGGGAGATGGAGATGAGATCATCGAGATAGGGGGAGACGGAGATGAGATAATCGAGATAGGGAGAGATGATGAAAAAGGAATCGAAAAACAAAAGAACCAAAAGGACGAATCAAATGTAGGATTTACATTTAATTTCTAACGACTAACGTTTGATTTTGTTTGGAGTTTTGTTTTGCAGGATTTACATCACTTTAAGACTCCAAGTCCTAAGTCATAGAGTTCGTTCTAGGACTGTTTGGTTCAAATGTAATTTTTGTTTATTGGATCTTTCACGCAAAGAAAGTCAATGTTTTGGTGATGACATTGAGTTTCGATTTTTTGTTTTAAGATGAGTGTCTTGAGCGTTTTATGTATTTTTGGGTTTTGTCACGAAATTGCCAAACGGGGAGATTGTTATGGCTTTTTGTGTTGGCATATTTCGTGAGTCAAGTCGGTGAGTTGAGTCGGAGTCTTGAAGTGATCAAATTGTCAATCAGCAATCGAAGACTTAGAGAAGATTCAACAAGAGCTCAAGTTGGCACTCAGTGTTTTGAGTCTTGAAGATTGAAGTTGAAGAATTGTGGATCAATTGCATCAATCTTAAGGAAAATGGATTCGGATTGATCAGGTACGTTTAACTAAATAATTTTGGTGATCCGAATACTTCTTATAGTGTAGAAACACTTGGATGAATTTTTATTTGCATAAAAATCAAAAACTGGACATGGGACATGTTCAGGATCCGGATCAGGCATTACAGTCCGAACCCCGAACATAGGATAGTTCATGCGCAATTCCAGTCCGGACCTTGGTTATTTCAGTCCGGACCCCGAACGTGAAATTTGCAGGAATTGCATGAACAGTCCGGACCGGGAATTTCAGTCCGGACCCCAAACGTTGTTCTTCTGGAAATAGTCTGTTTAGTTACGACATCCGGATCGCCGAAATTCCAGTCCGGACCGTCGTCCTGAAAAATTCCAGATATGGTTAGTTTTTGATGCTTATCTCTTTCCAAAGGTTTCTAACCTATAAATAGACATTTAGGGTTTCTCAAGAACTACCGATTAATTGATAAAACACTTGAGAGCAACCCTAGAGGCTAGGTTTTTATCGTTCATCTTTTAGCCTCTTTTAGGTCAATTCGACGGTTCTTCCAAGACATACTTTTTGTCGAATTGATCTAGTTAGAGATTCCATCCATGGTTCTTTATTGATAATCTAAGCAAAGGATCACCATCGAAGCTTTTATTAAGTTTGCGTCGTGGATTCGACGTAACATCGTGGATTCGATGTGTTGAAGGCGTTTCGTGGATTCGAAACGTGTGCTCGTGGATTCGAGTGGCGTTCGTGGATTCGAACGTGTGCAGTGGACGTGCAATCGGTGGAGCGCAAGATCCGAAGAAGTTGAAGGAGGGGTTTGAGTCCGTGGAGTCGGTAATCACCTTGTTATTCTTCATTTTCTTAGTGGATTGTTATTGCGTGTTGGTCTCGTGGTTTTTCTCCTGGATTGGAGTTTCCACGTAAATCTCGGTGTGCTATTTTTATTTTCCGCATTGGTTTTTATTTTGCACTGAGATTTGTTTTTTAAATATTACACCTTTTCACCCCCCCTCTAGGTGTTTGATAGTACCTATTTAGATCCTTGTGGATCCTTATATATAAAAACCAACAGTTTGGGGCATTTCTCTCTGACAGCATCAAACAGCAGATGGAAGATGACCTGAGGCACATCAAGCAAGGAAGTCGGACAGTTATGGGATACCAACGGGCATTTGTGAGGTTGATCAAATGTGTTCCTTTTGTCATAAGAGATGAATCTCACAAAGCCCGTCTTTTTGTGGACGGTTTACGAAGCGACATCTTCAAGGTGGTGCAAGCGGCAGATTTGCACACCTTCCAGGAGGTGGTCGATAGAGCCACCACATTGGAGCGCGGATTCGCGATTTCACGAGTCCGACGGGAGAGTTTCAGATCATCGTGCTAGAACTTTTGTGTCAACACCTGTGTAGAATACCGGGATTTCGGATGGCGCACCGACCTCGCAAGATGGTGTGGTGCGGAGGAAATTGCCTCTGGCTTGTTGCTTATGTGTTTACGGATGTTGTCGGGTTGATTCGGATCAACGCGGAAGCCCCAGCTTGATTCGGGGTTTTTCCGGGCATTGTGCGCCGATAGAGGACTGGATTTGGAAAAACACCGACTCCATAGTGGTGTTCAGAAAATTTGGAACTACTTAGAGCAGGTGTACTTTATGATTACAGCGGAGTTCGGGAGGTTTCGGACTGACGCGGTGGACCCGAAGGCAAAAAGTGAGTTGGAATTGGCAATTATGGGAGCCGGTTTTTAGATTGAGCACATCGACCCTACGGTTGAGCTTTCTGAGGAGAAAAAGCTTTGGACATGTATATTTTCATATTACAGCGGAGTTCGGGAGGTTTTGGGCCGGTGCGGAGACCCCGAAGGTAAAAAGTGACTTGGAGTTGGCTTAAAATGTATTATTTAATTAAATTAATTATCGTGGCTTTTAGTCTGTGAGTTAATGGAATGAAGAAAGAAAAGAAAATGGGAAATGAAGAGAATTGAGGGCTTAATGGTCTTTTCCCATGTGACTAGTTGCTCTCACCTGCCGCATTAATTAGCAACCACCCTTAATTAAGAGCATGCCACCTCACCATCTTCTTCAACAAGAGAACAGTGGAAAAATGTGAAAACAGAGGAAACATTGGAAGAAGAAGAAAAGAGGAGAGAAAAAAAAAGGAAAAGTGAGAAAATGCATGAGTATGGATCGTGGGAATTTTCTGCTTGAGGCCGCATGGAGCGGGCGGAGCGCGCACGAGTCGAGCACGGCGAGGTATGTTGCCGTTTTTATTTTTGGAGAGAGCTCAGTTTGGGTTTTTTTTTTTTTGGATTTTGTTTCCTGTATGGGAATTGCTTGAAATGGAGTGGATTGTGCTAGCTGGGTTCTGGAGGAATTTTGGTGGTGGTTTCTGTAGGCTTGCTGTCCATGGTTGGCGGACAGCAAGCAGCGGTGGCAGCGCGCGGGCATGCAGCAAGCAGCGCGTGGGCAAGCAGCAAGCAGCGCGCGTTTGGCGAGCGTGCTGGTGGCCGGTTCCGGTGAGCTGTGTGCGCGCGCGCCGAGGCTTGTGGCTGCCCGGGTATCGCGAGGACTTTTGTGGGCCGTTTTTGACGCGGTTTTTTCCCTTTTGCTCTCAGGACGGCGTCAATTGAGGCAGATTTCGGCATGGTACCGTGCGAAGGTCGGATCAAGTGTGCGGTTGGGATGTCGATTGCGGTTTGCTCGACGCGTCGGAACTAGAGAGAAAGAAGCCTTGTGTGGTATGTTGCAGGTGTTGGTGATTAAGTCACTTCCTTTGTGGACATTAAATTAATTGGGTATGCTTTGGAGCTTGTAAAAGAGGGGTTGTGGATCTAATGTGTAATTGGCGATTATGTGAGCAATATTTTTTAGTGTGCTGTAGTTTTTTTTGAGGAATGAATTAGAGAGTGTAATTTTGTGTGCTGTTGAGGCCTGTGGGGAGTATGTTGGATTTTTGTGCTGTGTTGCGAGCCAATGAGTTTTGTGTAGCTGCAGATGGACTCGATAGGGCTATGGAAGTGTGCTGTTGAGATTTTAATTAAAGTGTGCTGTTGAGATTTTATTAAGTGAGCTGTTGGTGGATTGTGGTTGGACTTGGGTGCTACTAAGTGTACTGTGGGTTCCCTTTTATGCTGTGAAATTGTTGGTGTGTGCAATTGGAACTGGTAGAGAGTGTACATGAGGATTTTCTTGTAATTGGTTATAAGAGCTGAGTTATGATGGTGCTGTGAGCGTGGAGTTGTGTTGTGGGTTTATAATTTGTGTTGAAGCTTGGTGATTTGTTGTTGGCAGAGAGGTTGAATGCGCGTAAGTTTTTGTGAGGACTTTTCTGGGGATTTTTTCGAGTTCGCGGCAGTGTGCGCGCGCGCGGCCCGATTTTCGAGGTTTCGTCAGCTTGAGGATCCGGCGCTCCCCCGACTTCAGCGTTTGCCTGCGAAAAGCGTTCCAGGTGGGTTGAAATTTCTCCAAAATTTATGGAATGCCCTTTAATGCTCCTGAATGCATTTTGATCATGTTTATCAAGTTACTTTCACAGTTTTTACATCTGATAGTTGCCTGGGAATTTTTAGAAAAATTATTTAGAACCCCAGATTATTTTTAGTATACTCCTGATATCATATGACACTAGGCTGCATGTTCTGTGGACATTATTTTTGCACCCTGATCGTTTTAAAAATCGAGAAAGCCCGTTTTAAGGAAAAACATCATTTTCAAAGGTAGTTTTTAAATTATGGGTTCGCCAGACGTATGGCAATGATTCAGGGTGCATTAGACCTCGTGCCTGGGGGCCGAGGGGTCTCTTTTTGAGTTTTGAGATGAATTATAGTGTCATTTGATATTTGAGCTTCCTTATGGGATAGTGAAATTACTCTAGATCATGGGTCGTTTTCTGATTTAGTGGTAGAGGTGGTTCTCCCACCTAGCTTCGAGGATTTTGGGGTTCCGGCAGATCGAGTCGTGGAGGTTTTCCGACTCAGCCATGGTCGTGCATTATCAGATTGAGTCGTTGAGGGTTCTCCGACATAGCTGTGAGAGTGTTCGGGCTATTCGTGTTTGAGTCGAGGTTCTTTTCCGACTGAGTTGTGTTTCCGAGCTTTGGGATACCGATCTGTTTGATCGTGGATTATAGCCTGCATCTGCCGCATATTGAGACAGTGAGACAGATGTGATACTTGAGTTCGGTGGGGTCGCTCCCCTCGAGCTATGTCACGCCCCGGGGGTTTCATTCAGCGGAAATATTTAGCAAAAAGGGTTTGATTAGCGTGTCTAAATTTTTTTTTTTGAAATTCCTTACTCCCCGGTGCGTGCCCAGACCCGCCGCATATACAGGGTCTCTCTGTAAACGGACAGAGTCTCCCCTGTATATGCACGGCGTAGCGTTTAGTACATGTCCCGAGTCACACACAACCATTCAATCACAACAACCAGTAACATACAACAGTATTCTAATCATTCAAACGCATGGCCGATCAATTTGGAAAGGATAAATCCACAGATTTAAAAGAGCACCCACTCGGCGCTTATGTTTTGAAAACGAGTTTCACAATCCGCATAAATCCACAAGGTTTTGAAAACGGTGCCCACACGACACCCAAGTTTTGAAATCCATTTCGCAATCCATAAATCCACAGGGTTTTGAAACCAGTGCCCACACGACACTTAGATTTTAAAAATGGTTTTCGAAATCTTTTCTTTGGTTTGGTTTTCTTTTTCTTTTTCAAACGGCCAACAGAAATGGGAGGAACAGTAATGCATAAAAGGATAACTAAATGCAATCCATACCGACATCCACGTCGACCCCACGAGGGTATCGAGAACCTCACACATAACTACAATGTAAATGAAATGCCGGAAAGAAAGAGAAAGTACTATCCAGGGTCCCCAACGACCCAGCTGCGTCCGCCCCGTCCTCACCGCCGCCTACCTCTCCCCTCGCCTAAACCCTGTCACGAAGTGGGAAGTCAGTGACTAATAATAGCAGAGCAGGGGAAATAATAAAAACAAACCGTGGCGACAACCGGAGCAACCACCCTCTCAGGGGGGGGGGGGAAACGGCAACCTGTATACCTGTATCCTGTAATACCTGGCCGCGTCGGACAACTAAACCGACGGCCCATACCGTACCTGCAGAACCCGACCACGTCGGACAACTAAACCGACGGGTCGCACCGCTCGCACCTCGGCGCCTCAAACCCCACAACTAATAAGGGGCCCCACTACGTCACCTCGTGGGTATACACGGGTCATAGACCACTTTTCCGGAAAAGCGCACCCTTCGCGGTGGCCAAACCGCGGGTGCGCGTGTTGCAGCCTCGAGCCCAATAACCACAATGCATGAGCAATAATAAGATAGTAATCACAATGCGTGCACAATAATAAGATAGTAACCATGATGCACGGGTCAGAGTAAGATAGTAACATGTATACTCAAGGTACCCTACTAACAGCATAATCGAGGGAAAGACGGTAACTGGTAACATCAGAGATATGAAATCACATAACTATTAGAGTGTAGCGATAATCGGTAGCATCTAGAGTAACGATATCAGATAGCATCAAAGTGGAACGATAATATGTAATACTTAAATTGCACGGTCATCGAAGGTCGATGCTAATCACCCCACTCAACCCAAGAACATAAATGATCGACCCCTCCCAACTTAATAAAATTAAATGCAGGGAACCCAACTTAATAGAATTAAATGCAGAGACATAAAACAACAACCCACCTCAAACACGAAGGAAGAGGCGTGTAGAAACTCCGACAAAAACCCTCACCGCGTGCCCGAACAGCTGTAATAGAAATTCATTCGTTAAAAATATCGTTGCGGTTTAAAACACTCAAAAACGGGGCGAAACGGACTAAAAACGGAGCTCCTGGGCCCTTTTTCTGGAAGCGGGTGCACGGGTCCAACCGTGGACCGGGTCCACGGCGGCGGCGGCATGGGCGTGGGCCGGGAGCACGCGGCGCGGTGGACCCAGCACCGTCTTGGGCCGGGCCGCGCACGGGTGCGGGCGCGCGCCGGGTCCACGGCCCCGCGTTGCGGTGGCGTACGCCGGGTGCACGCCCGGGCGTGCACCGCGCGGGCCTGGCGCACCGGGCCGTGCGCCGGGTCCGCGTCCCCGGGCCGCAAGGGCGTGCGCCGGGTGCACGCCGGCCCGGTGGACCGCGCGGCCTGGCGCACAGCTCCGTGCGCCGGGTTCGCGGCCCCGGGCCGGTGCGGCGTGCACCGGGTGCACCCGGACGGGTGGACCGCAGCCAGAAAACCTCAATATCGCGTCCGTTTTCGGCTCCGGTCGCGACCCCGCGATCACGGCGGCTCCGGCGATGACTCCGTGAACACGGTGACGGCGGCGGCGGCCTCCCGTTTAACCACGGCGGCGGCGGCCTCCCGTTTGGTCCCCGAAATCGCCTCGCACGCGGCACAAGACGAAGGAAAACCCCCCCCCCGACAACTCAAGGGATTTCCCTCCCCTTGCCCGAAACAAGAACCGACACAAAACGAAACAAGAACGAAACAAGAAAGCGAAAACACGGCTCACCTTGTTTCCGTCGGCGCCGGGCGAAGGAGAGGGATCGTCCTTTTTGCGTTCGTCGGATCTTGCGGGGAGGCGATCGATCTCCTCCTTCTCCTCGTCAAGATCCCGGCTCTCGCGTCGCCTCGGTACGGGTGGGGGGAAAAAGCCTAGGGTTTTCACGCGTACGAAAGGGGAAAAGGAGGGAGGGGATGGGGTTCCCAACCTAAATCCCCAACCCTCAATTAATTAGCTGTTTAGGTGCAGTCGGGTCTAACCCAAGGTACAACTAAACGTAACCCCACCTAGACCAAATTGAATTCGATTAGCATCGATTAAATTCAATTAAAAGAGACGGGTTAAATTTTATTAAATCCAATTAAGTTAAATTAAACCAGAATAATTTAAATTAAATCCAATTAACTTAAACCCGGGTCTGGCTCACCTCTAATAAGACGTGCTGAACACCCGAGCTGCTACAACTTCAGAAATTTATTCCGGGAGATTCCGGGGTCGAAAATCAGATCCGATCGCGCCGCCAGTCTCAACTTCGCGAGCTTTATTCTCTAAAAATACCCGCGAGCCCCGACGGCCTGCCCAAGAATAACGAAAGAAAGGTTGACCCCGGACCCCTTAGCCGAAAGGCGGTTCGAAGAAAATCACAGGAGAGACCAAAAGGAACCAAAAACCAGCGGTTATTACACCACTCACCTCTAAGAACGAGTTTCGTCCTCGAAACTCAAGCCCGGGTGGGAGTGAAAAGGTCGGGGTAGCACTCCCTCATCTTAGACTCCAGTTCCCAAGTTGCTTCCCGCTCCTCGTGGTTGTTCCAAAGTACCTTCACGTAGGGGATAGTTCGACTTCGCAGCGTCTTGTTTTCCCTTGCCAAGATTCTCACCGGGGTTTCTTCAAAGCTGAGGTCCTCCTTAAGCTCGAGTGCTGAGGCGTCCAGAACGTGTGACGGGTCAGGAAGGTATTTCCGAAGCATCGAAACGTGGAACACGTCGTGGACTCGGTCGAGGTTTGGTGGTAGGGCGAGGCGGTAAGCTACTGGGCCAATGCGCTCTAGGATCTCGAAAGGCCCCACAAAACGTGGGCTCAGTTTGCCCCTTAGCCCGAAACGCCTGATTCCTCTGGATGGCGAGACCCGCAAAAACACATGTTCCCCCACTTGAAACTCCAAGTCACGGCGCCTCTGGTCTGCGTAACTCTTCTGTCGACTCTGGGCGGTCAGCAAGCGCTGTCTGATAAGGCGCACTTTCTCTTCAGTTTCCTCCACTAAGTCGGGTCCCAAAAGTTTCCGCTCTCCCAAGTCGTCCCAGCAGATCGGGGATCGGCAGCGCCTTCCATATAGTGCTTCGTAGGGCGCCATCTGAATGCTGGCCTGGTAGCTGTTGTTGTAGGCAAATTCCACGAGAGGTAGGTAGCGTGACCAACCGATTCCCCAATCAAGCACACATGCGCGAAGCAGGTCTTCGAGGGTTTGTATCACCCGCTCCGACTGTCCGTCCGTCTGAGGGTGGAAGGCTGTGCTGAACTGTAGTCTGGTGCCCATAGCCCGCTGGAGGCTCTGCCAAAACTTCGAGACAAAGCGCGTGTCTCTGTCCGAGGTGATCGATGCCGGCACTCCATGTAGTCTCACGATCTCGCTGATGTAGACTTGAGCTAGCCGTTCGCGGGTCCAAGTGGTGTGAATTGGTAGGAAGTGTGCTGACTTGATTAACCGGTCAACTATGACCCAGATCGCGTCGTGGCCCTGTTGTGATCGTGGGAAACCCGTGACGAAATCCATAGTAATCTGGTCCCATTTCCACTCTGGTACCGGTAGGGGTTGCAGCTTCCCGGCAGGTCGCTGATGCTCGGCCTTTATCTGTTGGCATACTAAGCAGTGAGCCACGTGTCGAGTCACGTCTCCTTTCAGTTTAGGCCACCAGAAAGTCTGTTTAAGGTCCCTGTACATCTTCGTGCCCCCCGGATGTGCCGCATAAGGGGCTCGGTGTGCCTCCGCTAAGATTTCATCTTTCAACTCTGGTGAATCCGGCACGCAGATCCGTCCCCGGAACCATAGGGTACCGTCGTCTTTCACCGCAAAGTCAATCTCTTGGCCCTGGGGAATCTTGTCTCGTATGCGCTGTAGGTGTGGATCGGTCTGCTGTCCCTCCTGGATCTTCTCGAATAACGTCGGCTTGACCACCAAGGTTAGAAGTTGCATAACTGTGCCCGCAGGCACTACCTCCAACTGCATTCGCGCGAACTCCGCGATCAGGTGGTCCTGCTTCGTCAGCGCGCTCTCCGACGCCCCTTCCTGATGCCCTTTCCTGCTCAGTGCGTCTGCTACCACATTTGCCTTCCCGGGGTGATATTGAATCGTCAAGTCGTAATCCTTCAACAACTCGAGCCACCGCCTCTGTCGCAAGTTTAACTCTTTTTGGGTAAAGATGTACTTAAGACTTTGATGATCTGAGAAAACGTTGCAGTGGACTCCGAAGAGGTAATGCCTCCACAGTTTTAAAACGAAGACTACGGCAGCCAACTCCAAGTCGTGTATCGGGTAGTTCTTTTCATAGTCCTTCAGTTGCCTGGATGCGTAGGCAATCACTTTCCCCTGTTGCATCAGAACACCTCCAAGACCGATCCTTGATGCATCGCAGTACACCTCATAATCCTCTCCGGGTGCTGGCAGTACAAGTATGGGTGCCCTGGTTAGCCTCCTCTTGAGTTCCTCAAAACTCTCCTGGCATTTGGCCGTCCATATGAACTTCTCCCCTTTTCTGGTCAACCGATTTAAAGGAGTAGCAATCTTTGCGAAACCCTCAACGAAGCGCCGGTAATATCCTGCCAGCCCTAGGAAACTTCGTACTTCTGTCACCGACGTCGGCGGCTGCCAGTCAACCACTGCTTCTACCTTCTTGGGATCCACGGCGATTCCCTGTGCCGAGATCACGTGCCCTAGGAAACCGACTTCGCGCAGCCAGAACTCACACTTCTTGAGTTTGGCGAACAGCTTCTGCTCTCTGAAGGTTTGGAGTAAAATCCGTAATTGGTCCCCGTGCTCTTCGTCGGTGGGTGGATAGATCCATATGTCGTCGATTCTGGGCAGGGGTACTTACTCTTCACCGTGTCCTAGTTTATTCCCCGATAGTCGATGTGCAGAGGCTTGGGATCCCGTCCTTCCTTCGTACCCGTGGAACGGTTGGGCGCCCCGACGATGCCTTCAACCCTCCCCCCGGTGGCCCTTAACTGGTACCGGGTGGTATGGTACAAAAAGGAAACAACTTACCGACCGAAACCTATCCCGGCTGGGTCGGAGGGGGTAACTAACCAAAACCTCGGAGGTAAAGGGGAAAAATTAGGCCGTGTGTAAAGCTAGGTAAACTCTCATGGTGCTCGCCCCCGATTTAGTGCGGAAACCGAAACGGTCAGAGAATTCGAAAAGTAAAACTAAAGGTAGGGGGAGGCTCGCAAGGGTCAGAAGGGGGTGGTTTGCTCCGGCCTGGGGGGTACTCCTATCTAAGCAAAGGAGAGAAAAAAAAGAAACAAAAACAAATAAGTACATACCTGTCACTCCCTACTTTGGGAGGTCGCGTCGTCCACCGGAGCGGCCGCGGAGGTCCGCCCACAACCCTCGGGCCAGCGTCGCACCGCGTGTTGGGGCCGGGGTCTACTGTCAGAAGAATCCGCGGATTGCTGGTCGCCGGGCGTGTCCTTTGTCTGAACGGGGACCGCCGTGCTCCCCGGTCCTCGCTGCGGTGGTGGTGTGATGACGGAGGCGTGGGTGGGTCCCTGGGGGCAGGAGGCATAGGTGTGATCTGGCAAGCCGCACCGGTTACAATAGTGGTACCTCCAAGTGCACTCCGTCACTGGGTGCGCGCCCTTGCAGATGATGCAGGCTCCTGGTTGCACATGCGCGCCCCCCTTAAGCCCTCGCTCGTCTTCCGGTGCACGCTTCGGGCGTGGGTTCGGCCGGCTCGTTGGGTCGGTGCCCCCCTGGGAGATGGGGGCAGCAGTTCCCTTAGGTTCATCACGCCGCGGCGCCGGGGTCTAATGGCACCCGGCTTCGAAGGGCAGTCGTAACGCGTGTGGCCCGGCTTGCCACATCGGAAACAGTGCCCGTCCCGCCACGGGCAGCTCGTCATGAGGTGCGCGTTGCCGCATATGACGCACGGCTTCGGTGGCCTAGGCTCCTCTGTCGTCTGACCAAGGTTCTGCTCGGCTCTCGGACGTTTGTTCGCCCGGTCCCTCCGTTGGGGGTCCCCTGCCAGCCCGGGGAAAGAGTATTCCTGCCGGGCGCGCTCACTGTTGGTGTATGTGGCCAAATTAGCAACCTCCTGGAAGGCGGGAGGGCCCGTCGGTGGCATCCCGAGCGGGGTAACGCTTCTTCTGCCGCCTCGGAATTGGTCGACGCCCTCGAGTTCCTGTATCAGTATGCTCAGGCGCTCTGCGAGGGTCAACAATTGCCCCGCCACTTCTCGCAGCTGGTTGCGGAGCAGGCGGTTGGCTTCGTCGGCGATGTCCATTTCCGTCGTCAGTTGCTTACTGAGCCGACCCTCTATCTGTACACACACAAAGAACAGTCAGTCCTAGCCCTTCACGGATATGCGACCGATCACCTATCGAGAGAAAGGAACTCAAACTCTCCTCCCCCCTCCCCGTTCGCTCTCGTCCTACACCCCTAAGCCCTACGCATTTCATTCATTAGTAGGCAAGTGAGGTATCCCCACGGATGTCGGCACTAACTGTTGTGATTGAATGCATTATCTCTGATACCATCTTAATCTGTCACGCCCCGGGGGTTTCATTCAGCGGAAATATTTAGCAAAAAGGTTTTGATTAGCGTGTCTAAATTTTTTTTTTTGAAATTCCTTACTCCCCGGTGCGTGCCTAGACCCGCCGCATATACAGGGTCTCTCTGTAAACGGACAGAGTCTCCCCTGTATATGCACGGCGTAGCGTTTAGTACATGTCCCGAGTCACACACAACCATTCAATCACAACAACCAGTAACATACAACAGTATTCTAATCATTCAAACGCATGGCCGATCAATTTGGAAAGGATAAATCCACAGATTTAAAAGAGTACCCACCCGGCGCTTATGTTTTGAAAACGAGTTTCACAATCCGCATAAATCCACAAGGTTTTGAAAATGGTGCCCACACGACACCCAAGTTTTGAAATCCATTTCGCAATCCATAAATCCACAGGGTTTTGAAACCAGTGCCCACACGACACTTAGATTTTAAAAACGGTTTTCGAAATCTTTTCTTTGGTTTGGTTTTCTTTTTCTTTTTCAAACGGCCAACAGAAATGGGAGGAACAGTAATGCATAAAAGGATAACTAAATGCAATCCATACCGACATCCACGTCGACCCCACGAGGGTATCGAGAACCTCACACATAACTACAATGTAAATGAAATGCCGGAAAGAAAGAGAAAGTACTATCCAGGGTCCCCAACGACCCAGCTGCGTCCGCCCCGTCCTCACCGCCGCCTACCTCTCCCCTCGCCTAAACCCTGTCACGAAGTGGGAAGTCAGTGACTAATAATAGCAGAGCAGGGGAAATAATAAAAACAAACCGTGGCGACAACCGGAGCAACCACCCTCTCAGGGGGGGGGGGGAAACGGCAACCTGTATACCTGTATCCTGTAATACCTGGCCGCGTCGGACAACTAAACCGACGGCCCATACCGTACCTGCAGAACCCGACCACGTCGGACAACTAAACCGACGGGTCGCACCGCTCGCACCTCGGCGCCTCAAACCCCACAACTAATAAGGGGCCCCACTACGTCACCTCGTGGGTATACACGGGTCATAGACCACTTTTTCGGAAAAGCGCACCCTTCGCGGTGGCCAAACCGCGGGTGCGCGTGTTGCAGCCTCGAGCCCAATAACCACAATGCATGAGCAATAATAAGATAGTAATCACAATGCGTGCACAATAATAAGATAGTAACCATGATGCACGGGTCAGAGTAAGATAGTAACATGTATACTCAAGGTACCCTACTAACAGCATAATCGAGGGAAAGACGGTAACTGGTAACATCAGAGATATGAAATCACATAACTATTAGAGTGTAGCGATAATCGGTAGCATCTAGAGTAACGATATCAGATAGCATCAAAGTGGAACGATAATATGTAATACTTAAATTGCACGGTCATCGAAGGTCGATGCTAATCACCCCACTCAACCCAAGAACATAAATGATCGACCCCTCCCAACTTAATAAAATTAAATGCAGGGAACCCAACTTAATAGAATTAAATGCAGAGACATAAAACAACAACCCACCTCAAACACGAAGGAAGAGGCGTGTAGAAACTCTGACAAAAACCCTCACCGCGTGCCCGAACAGCTGTAATAGAAATTCATTCGTTAAAAATATCGTTGCGGTTTAAAACACTCAAAAACGGGGCGAAACGGACTAAAAACGGAGCTCCTGGGCCCTTTTTCTGGAAGCGGGTGCACGGGTCCAACCGTGGACCGGGTCCACGGCGGCGGCGGCATGGGCGTGGGCCGGGAGCACGCGGCGCGGTGGACCCAGCACCGTCTTGGGCCGGGCCGCGCACGGGTGCGGGCGCGCGCCGGGTCCACGGCCCCGCGTTGCGGTGGCGTACGCCGGGTGCACGCCCGGGCGTGCACCGCGCGGGCCTGGCGCACCGGGCCGTGCGCCGGGTCCGCGCCCCCGGGCCGCAAGGGCGTGCGCCGGGTGCACGCCGGCCCGGTGGACCGCGCGGCCTGGCGCACAGCTCCGTGCGCCGGGTTCGCGGCCCCGGGCCGGTGCGGCGTGCACCGGGTGCACCCGGACGGGTGGACCGCAGCCAGAAAACCTCAATATCGCGTCCGTTTTCGGCTCCGGTCGCGACCCCGCGATCACGGCGGCTCCGGCGATGACTCCGTGAACACGGTGACGGCGGCGGCGGCCTCCCGTTTAACCACGGCGGCGGCGGCCTCCCGTTTGGTCCCCGAAATCGCCTCGCACGTGGCACAAGACGAAGGAAACCCCCCCCCCCCCCCCCCGACAACTCAAGGGATTTCCCTCCCCTTGCCCGAAACAAGAACCGACACAAAACGAAACAAGAACGAAACAAGAAAGCGAAAACACGGCTCACCTTGTTTCCGTCGGCGCCGGGCGAAGGAGAGGGATCGTCCTTTTTGCGTTCGTCGGATCTTACGGGGAGGCGATCGATCTCCTCCTTCTCCTCGTCAAGATCCCGGCTCTCGCGTCGCCTCGGTACTTGTGGGGGGGAAAAAGCCTAGGGTTTTCACGCGTACGAAAGGGGAAAAGGAGGGAGGGAATGGGGTTCCCAACCTAAATCCCCAACCCTCAATTAATTAGCTGTTTAGGTGCAGTCGGGTCTAACCCAAGGTACAACTAAACGTAACCCCACCTAGACCAAATTGAATTCGATTAGCATCGATTAAATTCAATTAAAAGAGACGGGTTAAATTTTATTAAATCCAATTAAGTTAAATTAAACCAGAATAATTTAAATTAAATCCAATTAACTTAAACCCGGGTCTGGCTCACCTCTAATAAGACGTGCTGAACACCCGAGCTGCTACAACTTCAGAAATTTATTCCGGGAGATTCCGGGGTCGAAAATCAGATCCGATCGCGCCGCCAGTCTCAACTTCGCGAGCTTTATTCTCTAAAAATACCCGCGAGCCCCGACGGCCTGCCCAAGAATAACGAAAGAAAGGTTGACCCCGGACCCCTTAGCCGAAAGGCGGTTCGAAGAAAATCACAGGAGAGACCAAAAGGTACCAAAAACCAGCGGTTATTACAAGCTACGCCCCGGGTGCGATGATGATACCGAGCCTGACGAGGCTACGATGTGGATATGCGCCTAGTTCATATACTAGTGGTCGCTTGATACCCCTGGCCGAGTTACCATGGGGTCACTTTGTGTGAGATTGAGATAGTCGGTTTAGGACGCCCCACGTAAATCTCGTCCTCTTGTGGATGCGTGGTAGTGGGCAGGTGCGTTCCTAGACGACAGGCGCAGGCTGGACTGAGCCAGTTTTGGCAGTCTTTGAGATTGGGTGATATGAGCGGGTGGTTTCATATTATGTTCATAGATGGTTTCTGTAGAGTCCTGGCATTCCAATGCTTTTGAACACCCTCTTTTTGTGGCAGAGTTGTTAGGAAAATCTTTCACTGTGTTCTCTGCAATGGACTGGCCTGGACCGCGGGTATTTTTCTGCGATTGAGCTCGCAAAACGGAGGACGGCAAAGCGAACGGATTCGGATTCCGATTTACGGATCACCCGGAATGGGGGTCAAAACGTTTGCTTTGAGGGGTGCATCGGAATCCGTGCTAAGTGGCTGGCACGCTTTTCGAGGCGATCAGACTTTTCATCTTTTTATGTCAGTGGGTTATTTTATCTTTTCGGTTTTTCGTTTAGGGTCCTAATTTAATATTTTCAGTTGACTAAGGAAGGGTTGAAATTCGAGAATTTTTGGGCTGATCGTCGGGGTTTGCGAGTATTTTTAGGTGGTAGAGCTTGCAAAACGGAGAACGGTGGTGCGATCGGATTTGTTTTCCAACTCCGGGATCTCCCAGAATTTAATTTTGAAGTTTGGACCCCTTTTAGGCGCTCCGGGATCCGTGCGAGCGATTGACACGCTTTACGAGACAATCGTAGCCGTCAGTTTTTGTTCCGGTTATTTTAGGGTTTACTTAAAATCCGGGGCCGTAGGGTGTTTCTCTTGACGGCTAGGGTTTAAGGCGGCGCTTCTAAGAAAGGAAAAGGGGAACCCCAATTCATATTTCCTCCCTTTTCAACCGTGGGCGTGAGGAACCGAGGCGGCGAGACGGGGAGAAGGAAGGACGATCGCACGCCCTGCGGAACCCGGCGAACGAGAGCGGGACGATCCTCTTTCTTCCTCCCTTACCAGCGAAAACGAGGTGAGCGGTTTGGATCTTTCCGTTCCTTTTCGGTAGGAGGTTTTCCTTGTTGTCGTGTCGCGTTTGAGACAAGTTTGGTGCTAAACGGGAGGCCGCCGCCGCCGTTGTTAAACGGGAGGCTGCCGCCGCCGTTACCGTGTTCGCAGGGGTCGTCGCCGGTGTCGCACGGGAGCGAAAACGGAGAGAAAACGCGAAAACGGGAAACTTACTGTTCATCCCGTACGGCTCCCTCAGCCGCGGTCCACCGGCCGATCGTGCACCCGGCGCACGGCTCGGCCACCTGCGGGCGTGAACCCGGCGCACAGCTGCGTGCGCCAGACCGGGCCGCAAGTGCGCGGTCCACACGCCGGGTGTGCACCCGGCGCACGCCCCGCGGCCTGGGGGCGCAGACCCGGTGCACGGTTGCGTGCGCCGGCCCAGCCCGCAAGCGCGGTTCACCGCACAGTGTGCGCCCGGTGCTGCGCCGCGGCCGGGAAGTGATGAACCCGGCGCGCGCCTTTTGCCCGTGCGCGGCCCGGCCCAGGATGGGGCGGTTCACCGCACAGTGTGGGCCCGGTCTGTGAGGGCCGCCACCCTTGGCCGCAGACCCGGTCCACGCCTGGACCGTGCACCAGCCTTCAGCTTTTGAGCCCAGAAGCTCCGTTTTTGGCCCGTTTCGCCCCGTTTTTGAGTGTTTTTGACCGCGACGATGTTTTTAACATTTGTTTTTCTACTTTGATTTTCGGAAACAAGGTGGGAGGATTTTCAACTGGGATTTCCCGCGCACCCTTTTTCTTCGCGTTCCAGGTGGGTACCCCTTAGAACGTCTTTGTGTATGTTTCCGTTCTTGCTATTTATATCTTGTAAGGGGTGATGTGGACCGCCGGGTTTAATGATCGTCGCGGTGGGAGACTGGATGGGCGGTTCGCCTCTCCGAACAACAGTAGGGTTGTTTGGGGTATACGGGCGACGAGGACGGTGATCGTTGTGACCAGTCGGACGTCGAAAGGTGGATTCCTTTCCCGACGGTTATTGAGTCGGGAAGCGAGGACAATTGGTAAGAGCAAAGGTTTGACACATTAAAATGTTGCTAACCCCCACTTATGCTTACGTTTTATTTATCACCACGTCGATGGCGTCTAAGGGTCGCTAGGCTCGACGACACACCGTGTTCTGGGAGATGGCTGAGGCAGGTGCTTGGTCTGGTTTACCGAGGTTGGTGCTCGGTTCGGTTAACCGAGGTTGGTGCTCGGTTGAGGCTCTTGTTGCTACACGCACACCGGCGGTTTGGCCACCGCGAGGGTGTGCTTTTCCGGAAAAGTGGTAATGGTGACCCGTGTACCCCACGTGATGGTGACGTTAGGAATGGGGGCCCCCGTGGGTGGGGGGGTGTGAGCGGTGATGCCGAGGCGGGTGCTCGGCGGCCGAGGCAGGTGCTCGGCAGGGGTTCCGAGGCAGGTGCTCGGTGTGGTTGCCGGGGGAGGTGCCCGGTTTTGTTTGCACAAGGTCCTGCATTGTTTTGTTTGCATAAGGCTCGGCATTGTATTGTTTGCACGGGGCTCTGCGTTGTATGGGTTGCACAGGGTGCTTCATTGTTGATTGCTTTGGTTCTTATCATGGTTTGCCTTACTTTAGCCTTTATTGCTTTTATTATTTTTTCTGGTCACTGACTCCCCACTCCGTGACAGGTTCGCCCAGTCCGTCCAGGGTCGAGCGCTAGGTCGTCGGTGAGGCCGCGTGAGCGATCTTCTGGCCCCTTGGGGCCACAGATACGGTTTGCTTTACCTTCCTTGTTCATTTCATTACGCATTGTAGCTAGTTGTGGATCGCGATACCCCCGTGGGATCGATGTGGATGTTGGGCTATTCGACAACCCTTTTGGATGGGTGCTTTGTTCTCACTTCTTGGCTTGGCCGCTTCCAAACTACAAATAAGGAAAAAGAAAACTGTTGTGAAAACTGTTTTAAAAATATGGGTGCCGTGTGGGCACCGTTTTCAAATTCTGTGGATTTATGTAGTTTTGAAATTAGTTTTATTAAACCTGGTGTCGGGTGGGCACCGATTTCAAATTCTGTGGATTTATGTGGTTTCGAAAATAGTTTTATAAAACCTGATGTCGAGTGGGCATCGCATTCAAAACCCTGTCGTTTTATCCTTTCAAAAATAGTCGGCCTCTTTATTACTTGTGGAAATTGATTGTATGTTGTTGAAAATGGTTGTATGTGATTGGCAATCGGTCTAGTGTGGTTAAAGGCATGTTTATGTGAACTTTGTAATCAGGACGCCGTGCATATACAAAGGAGACTCTGCCCGTTTGCAGAGTGAATTTGTATATGCGGCGGGTCTGGGCACGCACCGGGGGAGATTGGTTTCAAAAAAAAAATATATGTAAAATTTTGGGAGTATCGGTGGCTACCCTTCCGCGCGTAAAAACCCCCCGGGGCGTGACAGATTAAGATGGTATCGGAGCGAAACAACTCTAACCACAGTAGACGTTGTCCAACATCCACGGGGTATATCATCACTAGCTACTAACTAATGAAATGATTAGGGTATAGATGCGTAGAGATGCGAGAGTGCGGGATTGTTAAGTTGGTTCCTTTTTGGTTTAACTCGGGTGATGTGCTGGTGTAGTCGAGTTAACTTGGAGGTTGGGGTCGGGGCCGACTGCCACTGGGGCCTTGACGGTCGCTGTAAATGGGTGACTTAGGCAACCAGTACAGGACAGGGTGGGTCTGCTGACGGTGTTCATACACATGCTGCGGCTGTTAGCACCGCAGATCGTAGCGCCGGCTTTCGTTCTCCCGAACCCCCTTTCCTCCGCCGACGTTCGGGTCATTGTGAGTAACGGTGGCGGGTGGTAGTGTAACCCACCTGTGTTCGTTAGTGTGTCGGCCGTTTTGTCGGTCATGAGTAACTGGATAACCTTTGGCCTAGGTAGTACCTTCTGGGTCTTCGGGTGTTAGGCTACAGTGGCTAGTCGGCCGATTCGTTTTGCATCTTGGACAAGGTAGGGGTGGGAGCGGGGACTCTTCCCCTACGGTTGTTGCCCATAGTTCGGCTTTTTACTATAGGCGCTGCGATGGTTGTAGAGATCGACGTGATGGGGGTCTTGGGGTCCCCCTTTGGATTGAAAAAGGAGACCCCCAGGGCTAGTAAATCTTGTTCGTTATGGCTCGATTTTGGGTTGGAGAAGCTCTGTCTCGCTTTACACAAGTGCGCGTGAGTGGCGACTTTTTATTAGGAGGTTTAGCTTTGGATGCTGGGTGATGCCGGTAGCTCTGGGTCGAGTTCCTGCGTTCTGCACAAGAGGGTCGGTTAGGTTATCCTACGGGTGGGTGAGCGCGTGTTCCCTCGAGTGCGCCTGGAAAACCTAGGCAACCATTTTGGGACAGGTCTTTCTCGCTGTTTTCGTTGCATGTTTTCTTTTCAACCCGTTAGGTTTCGGTGGGTAGTCGATTGTACCCGGGGGCCTCTGTTTGAGGGGGCTTTGAGCTTAGAAGTCCCTAGTGGGGGTGTCGCTGTTTGGTTTGGAGTTTTACCGCTCGATTCGATGCCCGGTGCTTGGAGGACCGAGCGTTAGTGGTTAATCAGAGGGTCGCACCTCGTCGGTGCCGGGACGGAGGTAGGACCTGACCTTGTGAGTTTTGTCGCCAGCTTCCCGTGACCAGGGCATATTTATGAGGCTTAGTTGTGAGCTTTTTTGGGTCGTTGATCTCGTGAGGCAGGTGTGGGTCATGGGGATCTGTCGACTGCTTGGAGCTTTGGCACTAGTCACTTTCGGCTAGGATGCCTTGTACGCAGTCCTTTCCGTAGGGTAGACCTTGTGGTAGGCCTTAGAGCTGAAGCCTAACTCTGGTTTCGACCGTCGCCCGGTCAGACGGACCGTCGGAGCGGGTAATCTGGGACGGTGGATTTGCTCCAAGCTTGTGACTCGTGTTGGTGACGGGTGGGAGCGGTCCGTGTTGGTGACGGGTGAGTTCGTTGCTCTCAGGGGAGAGTTTCTGGTAGTTAGTAACCCAGCCTGCTTAGCTGGCACCTCTCGGAGCCTCGTGAGGGTGTTAGTGTGATCTTTCCCTTGTTGTCGGGTTGGTTGTGTTGGGCTTTTAGGGGCTCTTCGGTGCGGGTTGGGAGGTATGACTCGGGTGCCTCGACGCATTGCGAGAGGTCATCCTCTCTTTCGAGCTTCTACCAGGCACAACTAAGAGACATTCTAGACAAGGAGTTCATCAAGCCGAGGGTGTCGCCTTGGGGGCGCACCCGTCCTCTTCGTGCGAAAGGAGGATGGAAGCTTACGTCTGCACATCGACTACATGGAGATGAACAAGGTTACAGTGAAGGACAAGCCCAGGATTGATGACCTCTTCAATCAACTGAGAGGAGCACTTGCGGGTTACTCTCTGGAATCTCAGGGACCAGAAGCTGTTTGCTAAGTTTAAGAAATGTGAGTTCTGACTTCTCTAAGTGGGCTTTTTGGGGCACATGGTGTCAGCAACGAGGATCGCAGGGAATGTGAGCGGAACTGCCTGACACACGATTCGAAACTGGCAGCAGTCGTCTTCGTTTTAAAGCGTTGGAGACACCACCTTTTGGAGTTCATCGTGATGTGTTTTCGGATCGCCAGAGCCTTAAGTTTGGTTCACATATGAAGAGTTGCCTTGCGACAGAGGCGTTGGTTGCAGTTGCTGAAGGACTCGACTTATCCATTCAGCATCACCCCAGAAAAAGCAAGTGTAGGAGCGGATGTCTTGAGCGGGAAGGGTCAAATTGAGGAGGAATCGATAAGTGCGATTACTCAGCAGGACCGGTACGGTCGCGCGACTCTTGTCCTTGATGGTCAAGCCAACCCTATTAGAGAAATCCTGAAAGGCCAGAGGACAGGCGCACAGATACAGCTTGTTCGAGACAAATCCCCCGGACCACGTGAGCGACTTTTCGGCGAGTGCGAACGGCACGATACATTTTCGAGGGCGGAATTGCGTTCCCGAGCTGCCAGAGTTGAAGGAAGAGATATTGTCCGAGGCACACTGCGCTCCCTATGCGGCGCATCCAGGTGACACGAAGATGTACAAGGACCTCAAGCAGAATTCTTGGTGGACTAAACTGAAAGGGGATGTAACACAGTTCGCTACTCGCTGTTTGGGATGTTAACAAGTAAAAGGCCGAACATCAGTGCCCGGCGGGAAAACTACAATCTCTACCTGTACCAGAGTGGAAATGGGAGCGAATCAGCATGGAATCCGTCACGGGTTTTCTGCATCGCATCAAGGGCACGATGCAGTTTAAGTCACAGTGGAGCGACTGACGAAGTCAACTCTCTTCCCACCCATTCTTATGGCGTGGACTAGAGACACTCGGCTGGTGTCGAACCTTTGGCAAAGTCTACAGCGAGCTCTAGAGACTAAACCACACTTCAGCACGGCGTTTCACCCCCAGATCGACGGACAGTCCGAACGAGTGATCCAGATTCTCGAAGTTATGTTTCGAACCTGCGTACTTAATTGGGATGATGGATGATCACTGCCGTTGAGCTTGGAGGGGACGTGAGCTTCGATGAAACACCGGTGCGCATCTCAGTACGAGAGGACAAAAAGGATTGCGCAACCGGACGACCCCCTATGTGAAGGTGCTGTGGAGCCACCAGGAAGAACGTGAAGCGACTTGGGAACTGGGGTCAAAGATGGAGGAGTGCTACCCAGCTTCATTCGTTGCAGACCAGGGTTAAGTTTCGAGGACGAAACTTGTTTTAAGAGGTGAGTGATGTAGAGTCCTGGCATTCCAATGCTTTTGAACACCCTCTTTTTGTGGCAGAGTTGTTAGGAAAATCTTTCACTGTGTTCTCTGCAATGGACTGGCCTGGACCGCGGGTATTTTTCTGCGATTGAGCTCGCAAAACGGAGGACGGCAAAGCGAACGGATTCGGATTCCGATTTACGGATCTCCCGGAATGGGGGTCAAAACGTTTGCTTTGAGGGGTGCATCGGAATCCGTGCTAAGTGGCTGGCACGCTTTTCGAGGCGATCGAACTTTTCATCTTTTTATGTCAGTGGGTTATTTTATCTTTTGGGTGGTACCTCGACCTTTCGGTTTTTCGTTTAGGGTCCTAATTTAATATTTTCAGTTGACTAAGGAGGGGTTGAAATTCGAGAATTTTTGGGCTGATCGTCGGGGTTTGCGAGTATTTTTAGGTGGTAGAGCTTGCAAAACGGAGAACGGTGGCGCGATCGGATTTGTTTTCCGACTCCGGGATCTCCCAGAATTTAATTTTGAAGTTTGGACCCCTTTTAGGCGCTCCGGGATCCGTGCGAGCGATTGACACGCTTTACGAGACAATCATAGCCGTCGGTTTTTGTTCTGGTTATTTTAGGGTTTACTTAAAACCGGGGGCCGTAGGGTGTTTCTCTTGACGGCTAGGGTTTAAGGCGGCGCTTCTAAGAAAGGAAAAGGGGAACCCCAATTCATATTTCCTCCCTTTTCAACCGTGGGCGTGAGGAACCGAGGCGGCGAGACGGGGAGAAGGAAGGACGATCGCACGCCCTGCGGAACCCGGCGAACGAGAGCGGGACGATCCTCTTTCTTCCTCCCTTACCAGCGAAAACGAGGTGAGCGGTTTGGATCTTTCCGTTCCTTTTCGGTAGGAGGTTTTCCTTGTTGTCGTGTCGCGTTTGAGACAAGTTTGGTGCTAAACGGGAGGCCGTCGCCGCCGTTGTTAAACGGGAGGCTGCCGCCGCCGTTACCGTGTTCGCGGGGTCGTCGCCGGTGTCGCACGGGAGCGAAAACGGAGAGAAAACGCGAAAACGGGCAACTTACTGTTCATCCCGTACGGCTCCCTCAGCCGCGGTCCACCGGCCGATCGTGCACCCGGCGCACGGCTCGGCCACCTGCGGGCGTGAACCCGGCGCACAGCTGCGTGCGCCAGACCGGGCCGCAAGTGCGCGGTCCACACGCCGGGTGTGCACCCGGCGCACGCCCCGCGGCCTGGGGGCGCAGACCCGGTGCACGGTTGCGTGCGCCGGCCCAGCCCGCAAGCGCGGTTCACCGCACAGTGTGCGCCCGGTGCTGCGCCGCGGCCGGGAAGTGATGAACCCGGCGCGCGCCTTTTGCCCGTGCGCGGCCCGGCCCAGGATGGGGCGGTTCACCGCACAGTGTGCGCCCGGTCTGTGAGGGCTGCCACCCTTGGCCGCAGACCCGGTCCACGCCTGGACCGTGCACCAGCCTTCAGCTTTTGAGCCCAGAAGCTCCGTTTTTGGCCCGTTTCGCCCCGTTTTTGAGTGTTTTTGACCGCGACGATGTTTTTAACATTTGTTTTTCTACTTTGATTTTCGGAAACAAGGTGGGAGGATTTTCAACTGGGATTTCCCGCGCACCCTTTTTCTTCGCGTTCCAGGTGGGTACCCCTTAGAACGTCTTTGTGTATGTTTCCGTTCTTGCTATTTATATCTTGTAAGGGGTGATGTGGACCGCCGGGTTTAATGATCGTCGCGGCGGGAGACTGGATGGGCGGTTCGCCTCTCCGAACAACAGTAGGGTTGTTTGGGGTATACGGGCGACGAGGACGGTGATCGTTGTGACCAGTCGGACGTCGAAAGGTGGGTTCCTTTCCCGACGGTTATTGAGTCGGGAAGCGAGGACAATTGGTAAGAGCAAAGGTTTGACACATTAAAATGTTGCTAACCCCCACTTATGCTTACGTTTTATTTATCACCACGTCGATGGCGACTAAGGGTCGCTAGGCTCGACGACACACCGTGTTCTGGGAGATGGCTGAGGCAGGTGCTTGGTCTGGTTTACCGAGGTTGGTGCTCGGTTCGGTTAACCGAGGTTGGTGCTCGGTTGAGGCTCTTGTTGCTACACGCACACCGGCGGTTTGGCCACCGCGAGGGTGTGCTTTTCCGGAAAAGTGGTAATGGTGACCCGTGTACCCCACGTGATGGTGACGTTAGGAATGGGGGCCCCCGTGGGTGGGGGGTGTGAGCGGTGATGCCGAGGCGGGTGCTCGGCGGCCGAGGCAGGTGCTCGGCAGGGGTTCCGAGGCAGGTGCTCGGTGTGGTTGCCGGGGGAGGTGCCCGGTTTTGTTTGCACAAGGTCCTGCATTGTTTTGTTTGCATAAGGTTCGGCATTGTATTGTTTGCACGGGGTTCTGCGTTGTATGGGTTGCACAGGGTGCTTCATTGTTGATTGCTCTGGTTCTTATCATGGTTTGCCTTACTTTAGCCTTTATTGCTTTTATTATTTTTTCTGGTCACTGACTCCCCACTCCGTGACAGGTTCGCCCAGTCCGTCCAGGGTCGAGCGCTAGGTCGTTGGTGAGGCCGCGTGAGCGATCTTCTGGCCCCTTGGGGCCACAGATACGGTTTGCTTTACCTTCCTTGTTCATTTCATTACGCATTGTAGCTAGTTGTGGATCGCGATACCCCCGTGGGATCGATGTGGATGTTGGGCTATTCGACAACCCTTTTGGATGGGTGTTTTGTTCTCACTTCTTGGCTTGGCCGCTTCCAAACTACAAATAAGGAAAAAGAAAACTGTTGTGAAAACTGTTTTAAAAATATGGGTGCCGTGTGGGCACCATTTTCAAATTCTGTGGATTTATGTAGTTTTGAAATTAGTTTTATTAAACCTGGTGTCGGGTGGGCACCGATTTCAAATTCTGTGGATTTATGTGGTTTCGAAAATAGTTTTATAAAACCTGATGTCGAGTGGGCATCGCATTCAAAACCCTGTGGTTTTATCCTTTAAAAAATAGTCGGCCTCTTTATTGCTTGTGGAAATTGATTGTATGTTGTTGAAAATGGTTGTATGTGATTGGCAATCGGTCTAGTGTGGTTAAAGGCATGTTTATGTGAACTTTGTAATCAGGACGCCGTGCATATACAAAGGAGACTCTGCCCGTTTGCAGAGTGAATTTGTATATGCGGCGGGTCTGGGCACGCACCGGGGGAGATTGGTTTCAAAAAAAAAATATATGTAAAATTTTGGGAGCATCGGTGGCTACCCTTCCGCGCGTAAAAACCCCCCGGGGCGTGACAGTTTCTTTCCTTGAGCATTGATACCGAGGCATCTTAGCAGTAGAGAGTGCATGCATATCGTGTTATTGGTAGAGTTTCCTTTTGGAGCCTTATGATTGTGACTTCCTAGCTGTAGTTCTCTATTTCAGCTTACCATTATTTATCTATCTACCCATCTATCTGCATACCTATCTGTTTTGCCTCCAGTAGACTTAGTGGTCATACCGTGGATATTGGGACGGTACCCACTGAGATCTGCCTTCTGCAGTAGATCTCACACCCGCTGCGGTGACAGGTTGAGGCAGCTATTCCGGCTTGGTTCGCGCGGAGGCAGTAGATCGAGGTGAGGACGCGGCCGATTAGTTCCTTACCAGCATTGAGAGTCTGAGGTAGATGTACCCGGTGTATTTTATGTTTCCACTTTTGTACTGGACATTCTGAGAGACTGGTGAGGATAGTATTTGTTTTATTCCTGTGAGACTTTGTACCTTGAGGATTTGTGTATTAGTGGAGATTTTTACTATTCCAGATGTTCAGTCTTTATTCCATAGCTTTGGTTTTAGTTTCTGCTCTGATACATGTTTTTTTTGTTGGGTTTAGGTTAATAAGGATCTAAATAGGGGAAAAAAACACCTAGAGGGGGGTGAATAGGTGTAAACAATAAACACTCAAAAAATCATTGCGCAAATAAACCCAATGCGGAAACATAAAAGAACACGCAAGATTTTTACGTGGAAAAACTCCAAACCGGAGTAAAAAACCACGGGACCGATAACACGGCGAAATCCACTAGAATTAACACACGTACAAGGTGATATAACGTACTCACAGACGACTCAACCTTTTACATACGCTCCTAGTAGATCTTCCCGCTCGCTCCACGACGCTTCTCGAATCCACGATCCGCGCCCAACGCTGAATCCACAGCGTCCAACGTCGAGTCCACGACGTCCAACCGAATCCACGGTCTTCACCCAATGGCACGCTTCGAATCCACGAACGTACCTCGCTCCGAATCCACGAGAGCGGTTGCACCTTGAATCCACAAGGCCACGCGAGTCCACGCGCCGATTTTGGGGTAAATCGTTGTTTGTTTGGGTGGTGATGATCCGCCGAATACTTAGATCAAAGATAGATCGGAAATACCATCTAAGTATTCATTGATTTGATTCTACTCAAAATGTGAGTATGGAAAACCTAGAATCAAATCAATCAATATAGATGAAGAAACATAGAATAAATCTATTGATTTCCTTTCTTCTCTATATGTGGATTTAAGGCCGTATAAAATGATATTTGAAAATGACGGCTCTATTTGGATGCCCTAGAAAAATGAATATAGGGCTATTTATAGGTTAGAAACCATTGGAAGAATATACGGATCAAAAACAAACTTTTCTGGAAAGTTTTACCGACGGCGATCCGGATTGGATTTGGCGATCCGGATTGCAGAAGCACAAAAGACGGTTTCCAGAAAATTCAATGTTCGGGATCCGGATCGTAGTCCACGATCCGGATCGTTCATACAGTTTTACCAAAACACAATGTTCGGGATCCGGATTGCAATTCCTGATCCGGATCGTTCAAGCAAACAGGTAAAACTATGTTCGGGATCCGGATCATGGAATGCTGCGATCCGGATTGAACCAGTGTATGAACGAACACCCTTCGGGATCCGGATTGCAAGCCACGATCCGGATCCTGAACATGTCCCATGTCCAGTTTTTGATGATTAAGCAATTAAAACCTCTTCCAGGTGTTTCTACACTATAAGAAGTATTCGGATCATCAAAATTCTTTAGTTAAACGTACCTGATCCTTTTGAATTCTTCTTTCTTGAGATTGAGGTATACGATCCAAAGTTTCTTCATCTTCAATCTTCAAGACTTAATACATTCACGAAATACGCCAACTCAAATTCCGTAACAATCTCCCCCTTTGGCGGTTTCGTGACAAAACACAAATCCACAAAAGAAAATTCAAAAAGGATATTTTTGTTGCTATCACCATACAACAAAAATTTACAAAAGAGTTCCAGAAATTAAAACATGAGATAAACTCCTAAAACAGACTCTAGACTTAGACATCTGTAATCTCTGCACACAGAAAGCATTCTTGACAAACAAAATCGTTAGATACCTCAAGAATTGAAACATACAAAACCAACTACAGAGATAGAGTTTATCTCATCATGACATTTGAAAAATTCAGATATGTAAGAGAATCATAGTTAAAACCAACATATCTTCTAAGCAGTCAAAAACCAAATGTCAAAGTATGTTAGTCCAACATCAACTTGTTAGTCATATTACATGCCCAAATAGTTAGTCGAATAGTTAGTATAGAAGCATGTCACTAATCACAAGGAAAAAAAAGTTGAGTTGAGGTCATACTTACCTTACTTAGTCATTGATATTCATTGTTCAAAGTTCTTTGCAAACTCTAACTCTCTCTCTCTCAAACTCTCTCCCCCTTTTTGTCACAAAACAAAGCCAAAACGTAGCAAGAGCTACAATATGTAAGGAGAGAAAAAAAAACGTAAAGTTCTAATAATATGCACAAACTGAGAACTAAAAATAAAAGAATCCATAAGACTAAAACCTAAAAATCCTGCACAAAAAGAAATGAGTCAAAGATAGTCAGTTGTCAGAATCTGAATCGTCAGAACTTGTGCAACCCAGCTTGTAGAACATCTTTGTCAATCGCTTGTGCACAGAATTTATCTTCTTCGTGATGGTAATGTGAGCTGCTGTAGTGATCTCAAGCTCATTGGCAATTCTTTGTTGTTCCTTCACAATTTTGTCCTGCTGAACGGATAGTTGTTGCTGTGACTTAAAAATCGTATTTAACGATGCTTCACCATCTGTGCCAGGTGCTTGCCGAGATGGTGATGCATGCGTGCTTGTACCGGGCTTCGTTCCAGATGCAGAAGGTTGAGTGACATGTGGCAACTTGTGAAGGGATTTGACAATCGTGGACTCATCTATCATGCTCAGACATTGATGATAGGTTGTAGAAGTGATATCAACTTGAAATTTCTTTAAAATCCTCATTATAATCAATGGAAATGGAATTCTTTCAGCAGGATGAGGATGCTCGACATATCGCGCCATTCTATTCCAGATGATGTACGGAATGTTGATATTCAATGCCGTTGCCTCTGATGGATGTCCTATGAGATACAAGAACAACAACCGTTCCCATCTCACAACCTTCGTCTGCATGTTTGGAAGTATATTGTAACACGTGATGAAGTTTAAGAAGCGATATTCAAGACGAAGTTCTTTAGATCGAACAGATTTTTCGGTTGATTGTGTTCCCTCGAGACAAATTCCCTCGATCACTTTTCGCCATAAAGTGTTTGTCAAATTTACTCCTTTCAGGTAGTGAGCTCCTGTCTTGCTGGCTTCCATTCCCAAAACCTCGCCAATCAATTGTGGAGTGATCTTAAACCTTGTGCCTTGGATATTCGTGTAGAACTCCATAGGACCGTTCTCAAATTCCCGAAGATGCCGTGCATTGGTATAGAAGGTCCTCACATGGTGCAGGCAGTAGCCGAGAGTTTCTGGGAAGCGACACACTTGAATGAGATTCGCTTGTTCAATCAAAATACCAAATTCAGGGCAGTGACCTCGTAGAGCCTCAATGTTCACGTGCCTTTCACCAATGCATTCGCGATGTGCAAACGCTCTAAGACGATCATTGTTAACAAATACTTCTTCAACACGGGGCGGAGAGTCAGGAGCAATTGGCGGGTCAACACTGGTGTTCTGTCTTAGTCCAAAACGGCGAGCAAGTCGTTTGCGTTTTATAGAGATAGTTGGAGCAGACATAGGAGCTTTCCCAGTGTCCATGGGAGCCTTTCCTTTTTGTCTTGAGGTAGTCGGCAATACTTCATCATCATCATCATCCGTTATCATATCCCAGTGAATTTCATTCTCGTTTTCTTCAAGTTCAGTGTCACTAATGACATCGACTTCTCCCTTTCTTTGGAGTTTCTTGGCCCTTTTCAATTTATTAGTTGCTCTAGTAAGCACCATTGTAACAAGTAGCAGGATCAGCCAGGAGAATGCCATTGATCTAGTGCTTTGAGTTTGAGAAATTGTCCTGTGAAACACCAACTCAAGAACATATGAAAAATCGTCAATTTTGAAAAATTTGAAAACATTGTACCTAGACAATCATAATCATGTAGAGAAGCCAAGAATCAAATTAGTTTTCCAAAAAGAATTTTAAAAATAGATCAATTCCATGATTTTCAAAAATTCCTCTTTTATGCCCTAAACCAGAATTTTTAGAAATCGAAGCCTAAAAACTCGTTTATCTTGAGAAAACCCAGCATAAAAGCAAAACTAATTGACCCAGAGTTCTTATTTCAAAAGAAATTTGATCAAAAACCATTCACAAACGAAAAAGTTCCAATTTTTCAACTCACGTTTGATGAAAAACTGTAAAAACCGAGTTTTGATCAATAAAACTTACTTGAATCCGAAGAACTTTGAGTTTTGAAGCTCCAAGAAGCAAGAAATCTAGAGAGAGAAACTCTAGAGGCTTGAAAACCAGAGATTAGGGTAAAAGAAATCAAAATCTCTATGTTTTTATAAAACCCTAGCCGTGATCCGGATCGGATCGAGAATGTGATCCGGATCGGCTACCCGCAGGAGAAATCCTGCGTTCGGGATCCGGATCACTTGCCCCGATCCGGATCGGCTACAACTTTTTCTTCAGAAAAATTTAGAAAAATTCAATAAAATCCAGAAAAAGTATGTAAGCACTTTACCATGTCAACTTTAAACAAAAGACATCGTTTCATACAACAAGAAATAGATTATGAAAAATCTATCAAAAATATCCAAAAATGAAACGAAAATTTACGAAAGTTAAAACACTTAAAGTTGAACAACTTCAATTACATCTATCCTGATCTTATGTGTAATGCCTTTATCAAATCATCAATTTTGGTAAAGAAAATGAAATACCAAGATCAATAGATGTTTGAAATCCCAGATAAGTTAGATAATATATCTAGACAATCTGTTGAAGGAGTGGCTCTTTGAGCATCTTTTACAAAAATCCCACCTTATACCAACCATGAAATACGACTGAGTCAAGTATTTCAATATGAATTTCATCAACAATTTTCAAAACAAAAATTTGCTTTTCATTCATGGAGTATCTTTTTCTTTCATTTTCTCCATGTGGTGGTAGTTTTCACACTCCTCATTGGGATGTAACTCTTTCCACATCTTTTGAGCATTTTACATTTCATTGACTCCCCCTCAATTGGCTATCAATTATTTAATATATAAGGTATTCAACCAAACCATTGATCTCGAATTCATACTCGACTAAGCAATCAAATATGATAATGACTATACCAAGAGATCATTGAGAGAGAAATTGACTTTGATCACTTAAAAGATGGTTTAATTAACGTAAATGATCATTGCAACATTGAAATATTATGACATCAAAAGCATAATAAATTTCTAAATGCATAAAAGGATGCAATTAAAGTCAATTATGATTTATGCTCAATTAATGTCCTATGTACAAAACATAGATAAAGAACAAAACAAAAACAAAAACAAAACCTAACCTAAGCAAAGGTTTCAAAAGAGTTTATTTCAAGGAAAGCATGCCAATTGCTTTACGCAAGTGAATAAAACGTTTTTGATCCAAAGGTTTTGTTAAGATATCAGCTAATTGATCCTCAGTTGAAATATATGACAGTTGAAGAATGTTTGATTCAACTAGCTCTCTAAGAAAATGATATCTAAGTTCAATATGTTTTGTTCTAGAGTGCAACACAGGGTTTTTAGAAATGTTAATAGCACTAGTGTTGTCACATAAAATGGTTACCGAAGATGTTGAAATCCGGAAATCGCTCAACACGCTTTTCATCCAAATCAATTGGGTTGAACAACTTCCTGCAGAAATGTACTCCGCTTCGGCAGTCGAGAGTGCTATGCAGTTCTGCTTTTTACTGTGCCATGCAACAAGGCAGTGGCCAAGATAGAAGCATGCACCACTCGTGCTTTTCCGGTCATCCACCGATCCAGCCCAATCGGCATCTGAGTATCCAACAATATCCAAAGTCGTTCCCATAGGATACCAAATTCCGAAATTGATTGTACCTTTGATATATCGGATGATCCGTTTCACCGCTTTCAGGTGAACCTCCTTCGGTGCTGATTGATATCTCGCACAAATCCCAACACTGAAGGATATATCCGGGCGACTAGCCGTGAGATATAGTAGACTTCCAATCATACTGCGATACAGTTTCTCGTCTACATTCTCACTTTGTGATTCACTTCCAAGTCCCTTATGGCTAGTTCCCATTGGAGTCGGAAAATCCTTAGAATTTTCAAGATCAAACTTTTTGACCAACTCCAGTGCATACTTGGATTGACACAAGTGAATTCCTTCATCGTTTTGTTTAACTTGTAATCCAAGAAAATAATTCAATTCGCCCATCATGGACATCTCAAATTCGCTTTCCATGGTCTCCGCGAATTTAGAAGCATCATTATCTCTTGTTGCTCCAAAAACAATGTCATCGACATAGATTTGAGCAACTATGAAATTGTTTTGATAATGCTTCACAAAGAGAGTCCTGTCAGCTCCCCCTCGAGTGTAGCCCTTTTCCAAAAGGTGCTTTGTCAACCTTTCGTACCATGCTCGCGGTGCTTGTTTCAGACCGTAAAGAGCCTTTTTCAGACGAAAAACATGGTTAGGTAGTTTATGATCCACAAAACCTTTCGGTTGAGCTACATAAACTTCCTCATTTAAAAACCCATTTAAAAAGGCGCTCTTAACGTCCATTTGAAATAATTTGATTTTAAAATGACAAGCGATCGCAAACAATATACGAATGGACTCGAGTCTAGCTACAGGGGCGAAAGTTTCATCAAAGTCTATACCTTCTACTTGAGAGTAGCCTTGAGCAACTAACCTTGCTTTGTTCCTGATGATAGTACCTTCTTCGTTTTTCTTGTTCTTGAAGATCCATTTGGTACCTATCACATTGTGTTGCTTCGGAGGCTTCGTTAATTCCCAGACTTTGTTTCGCTCGAATTGATGGAGCTCTTCCTGCATTGCTTTAATCCAGTAATCATCTTGGAGAGCTTCATCAACATTCCTTGGTTCGATTTGAGATACATAGCATGCAAATCCGCAAACCAATTGTCTCCGTGTTCTAACTCCTTCTTGTGGATCTCCAATGATGTTCGATTCAGGGTGATCCTTGGAGATGCGTAACGTTTGAGGTAGAGGAGTAGGCGGAGGTACACGAGATGATTCCTGCACATCAGATAAGCTTGAAGAACCGTTAGATGCATCAACATTATTATCGAAAGAATTGTTAGAAGAAGATGCATTAGCAGGTGTATCATCATCAAGAGAGATATCGAGGGTAGATTTTTCAGATTCAAAGTGAAAAGCTTCATCTACCTTAACATTTATCGATTCTACGATCGTCTTAGATTCTAAGTTAAAAACTCGATATGCTCTGCTGTTTGTAGAATAACCTAAGAAAATCCCTTCGTCACTTCGAGAGTCAAATTTTCCAAGATTCTCACGATCACGTAAAATAAAACACCGACTCCCAAAGATACGAAAATATTTGATGTTAGGTTTTCTACAAAACCAAAGTTCATATGGTGTATTCAATGTCCCCGGGCGCAAATACACGCGATTGATAACATAAACAGCAGTGTTCACCGCTTCAGCCCAAAAATAAAAAGGTAAGTTCCGGCTGTGAAGCATAACACGTGCCATTTCCTGTACGACCCTGTTTTTGCGCTCGACTACACCATTTTGTTGAGGTGTGTAAGGTGCGGAGAATTCATGTTTAATGCCATTAGAAGTGCAAAAATCAATGAATTTGGAATTTATGAATTCCCCACCTCTATCACTCCTAACTCGAGTAATCCTATCATTCTTTTCTATCATAATACGATTGCAGATTTCGAGAAAAGAATCAAAGGTATCAGCTTTTTCTTTTAAGAAAGCTACCCAAGTATATCTAGAAAAATCATCAACCAACAAGAAAATATACCATTTACCTCCCAGAGATGGTTGACGAGTTGGCCCCATTAAGTCCATATGCAAAAGTTCCAAAGGCCGTTTTGTACCTATGTGGTTCAAGTTCTTGTGTGCAGTCCTAGACTGTTTTCCCTTTTGGCAACCGCCACACACAAGGTTTTGTTCAAAAGAAAGTTTCGGAACCCCCTTGACCACATCTTTATTTGAAATTCTAGCAAGTTCCTTAAAGTTTATGTGACCTAGCCTTTCATGCCAAAGTGTTTCATTTTTCAAAGATGCTAGGTTACATTTTTCAGAAATCTTAGTAGGAACTACATAACAATTGTTTTCTGATCTAACCCCCTTTAAAAAGAAAGCATGGTTCATGTCAGTTACAGTGCATTTATCAGATGAAAAATTAACTGAATAACCACTATCACACAGTTGACTTATGCTTATGAGGTTAGTCTTAAGGCCATGAACAAATAACACATTATCTAGAACCGGGCCATCTGGAATAGCTACCGTTCCCTTTCCAACAATTTTGGAAGACCGACCATCTCCGAAAACAACAAGTCCTCCGGAGTTTTTCTCAAATGTTTGAAAACAGTTTTTATCGCCGGTCATATGACGGGAACACCCGCTATCCAGGTACCAAGACGAACTATCATATGCATGCAAGGAAACATTGGTAGCAAGACAAGGGAAAATTTCACCTTTGCGCACCCAAACCTTTTTGGAATGCGTCGGTAATGATCGTGAAGTTGATTTCCTAGGTGAGAGCGTCTTGCTTGAAGAATTGCTGCTCCTTGATGATGTCGTCTTGAGCGGTGTACTACCAAGGCTCTTTTCCTTCAAATGAATTGCAGTTGTTTTTCGAGGAATAGCCTTTTTGGTAGTCATTGCAAGAGGTGCTTGAGGTGTGCGTTTGGCTTCCGTCTTGCAATTTCTCCTTATGTGCCCTGAAATGCCACAACGAAAACATACCTTATTCTTGTCGATTCCGAGGAGGATGTAGTAGGTTTGTTGTCGTTGCTTGTCGTGAATTCCGGTGTCGGAGGAGGAGATACCGACTGAGGCACAAATACTGTACCACTCGAACTTGGAATGTCTCCAGTTTGAGTGTATCCGAGGCCGAACTTATTTCTTTGACCAAGACCAAGAAGTCTGTCCAACTTACTCCTTCCAGAAGAAAATCTCTTTAAGTCATCCTTCAGTTGGCGTATGGTCTCCGTCATTTCCAATTTTTCCTGTCGAGCCTCGCCGTTGAGCTTCAAGAAGTAATTCGCTTTGTTCACCATATCCATATAATTCTTCTCGAGTTGCTCATTGGACTCTTGAAGGGAAACATTTGTTTTAATCAGATTATCCCTTTCCACTTCAAGATCGGTTGAGATAGAGGTTACCCTTTTTACTTCTTCTTCAAGATCCTGCAATCTCTCTTTCAACCCCTTGTTTTGCTTAGCCAGTTTCTTTGAATCCCTCAAAAGCTTATGGTAGGCTAAAACAAAATCTTCACCTTCCGAATCATCTGATTCATCGTCCGTTGCAATCTTTTCAACAGTGGAGTTGGACAATGAGTCGGATGTACTTGCCATTAAGCACATGAAGGGTGAAGATGTAGTGGACGCGTGGAAAGCTGTCGCGTTGTCTTCTTCATCACTTGAGGATGACTCATTTGACGTGGAGTTGTCATCCCAAGTAACGACTTGCATCGCTTTCTTCTTTGCCGGATTCTTGTTGGGACACTCCGTTGCAATGTGGCCGTAGCCTCGACATTTGAAGCACTGAACTTGTCCCTCAGAACTTTTCTTATCCTTTGAGAAGTTCTCTTGCTTTCTTGACTTGTAACTTGAAGAACCCTTGCCTTTCTTCGACTTTCCGAAGGATGGAGTTTTGCTTGAATTTCCCCTTCGAAAGTTGCGGCGAAACTTCCTTGTCAAGAGAGCGAGCTGCTTCTCAAAGTCCTCCATAGAAAGGTTCTCGTCGTCGTCCGAGGAGGATGAATCCGCGTCTTCTTCTTTAGTTGATTTCAATGCGTAACCTGAAGACTTAGAAGAGGATGCCTTTCCAGAAGAATAGTTAGTAGGAAATGTCATTTCATAAGTTTGTAAAGCACCTACTAATTCTTCTACACGCATTTCGTCCGGGTGTTTAATTGTTTCAATGGCTGCGACCTTCGGGCGAAATCGTTCAGGAAGAGTTCTTAGAATTTTTCTTACAACTTTAAATTCTGGAATCTTCTCTCCCAAGTTAGCACATGAGTTTACGATGTCTTGCAATCGTGTGTAATAGTCAGTGAAGGATTCATTCTCTGCCATAGAGATAGAGTCAAACTTGCTCGTGAGCATTTGCAGTTTCTGAATCTTCACTAGGTTAGTTCCCTCATGCGTAACTTGAAGAACATCCCAGATTTCTTTCGCAGTCTCACATGCCGAGACGCGAGAGAACTCAGTTTGTGACAAAGCATTAAATAGAGCATTAATCCCTTTGCCATTGTAAGAAGATAAGTCTATCTCTTCCTTGGTCCATTTCGACCTAGGTTTTAAGGTGCGAACATCATCTAAAATTTCAGTTGGATTAGACCATCCTAATTCAATTGATTGCCACACCCTTTCGTCGATGGAAATTAAAAATGCTTTCATCCGCACTTTCCAGTACGCATAATTTGTTCCATCAAAGAAAGGGGGTCGATTGATGTTTCCACCTTCAACCATTGTTTACAACCCTATTCCCGCTCTGATACCACTTGTTGGGTTTAGGTTAATAAGGATCTAAATAGGGGAAAAAAACACCTAGAGGGGGGTGAATAGGTGTAAACAATAAACACTCAAAAAATCGCGGTGCGTTGGGGTGGCCAATGGAGGCCTACGCGGTGTGCGGAAGTGTTTGGGGCACGATTGGACTCAAGTGTAACTTTGGACTTAAAACGGATCACGCGGTGATCGGGGGACCCCGTCGGATGTTTAGAGGGGTTTTCGCGCGAAACGGATATTAAGATTGGACTCGGCGCGAATTTCGGACTAAGAATACCTTCCGTGGGCGTTCGACAATTTTTAGAGTGAGAATTTGGCGAAACGGACGTCAAATTCGGATTCAGTGCGCGAAAACGCTTCAGATGGACTATTTACATCATTTTTTGGGCTTCGGGTACTGTTCACCACCGGAACAGTGATTCCGGCGATCGCCGGCGGCGGCCGGCGGCGGCGGGCGGCGGCGGAGGGCGGCGGAGGGCGGCGGGCAGGCGGCGCGCGGCCGCGGGCAGGCGCTGAGGGCGCGGGCAGGCGCAGCGGGGCGCGGGCAGGTGCGCGGTCCACGGCACGGGCGTGCACCAAGGCGGTGCCACGTGGCACATTATTATTGGCTGGCTCACAGGTGTTGGTCCACGGAGTATTCGGGTTGGCTTTGGTTCACGGTGCACCGGGGGTGGACACGTGGCAGGCTTTGGTTGGTTCAGTGTTCGGAGGTTCGTGCACCGGGTGCACCGGTCAGAGGCAGGACACGTGGCGCGATACTATTGGACGGTCAACTGTGCGGGCAGTGGGGGCAGCGGCCGCAGACTGTGCGGGCAGGCGCGGCGGTACGACGGTCGGGGACGCGTGTCGACTCCCGGAGGTGGCCACGTGGCGCAGCAGGAGTGGTCGCGGCGGCTGTCGGCTGTTTGGGCGACACGTGGCAGGCGGGGAGGCGGGTCGGACGGATTGTAGGATCCCGTCCGACGGGGCAGGCTGGGCCGGGCCGCACTGTGCGCGCCCGAAAGTTTGGGCCGGGCCGCACTGTGCGCGCCCGAAACTTTCGGGCGCCCGAAAGTTGACACAGGCGGCATTTTTCCAATTGTTTTTGTTAAGTGGTGAGGCCTATTTAAACAGCCCGAGCTCCCTTCTTCATGCTTTTTCCACCACTTCCGAGCCTCATCTCACCAAGGTGTCTTCAGCAAAGTTGCTCCCCTTCGAGTTCTCCATCTCCTGGTGAAGTTTGAGGATTTGTGGTGGCACGCACTTCGAGATTTGGATTTTTCGGCGCGGCGCGACGTCGCATTCCTGGATTCTTCTTCGGCGCAGCGACAGTGTTTTGGCTCTCCCGAGCTACCCAGGCAGTATTTTTCAGCGATTCTTGCGCCATCATCTTCGTAACAGGTAGGGCTACATTTCTTGTTTCTACTGGTTTTCCCCCACTCCGAGGTTTTCATGGGTTTTTCGGGTCATCTTGTAACCTCATTTTCTGGGGTGGAGTTTTGGACAGCGCTGTATTGTTTTGGGCATATCTCCGCAACCGGACATCGGATTGAGGCGATTCAAAAGGGGATTTGCATCTACACATCGCAAGGAATCTCTCTGAATTTCCTTGGATTTTTGTGGAATTTCCCTGAAGGTGAGAACCCCCTTTTTACAGTATTTTCAGACTCAGTTTTGTGATCGACTTGTGTTGGGATGTCTCTCTTGTCGATTTTCGTTCTCAGCACAGAAAAATCGTGAGAAAACGTGCAAGTACTCGTTTCGACCGGTTCGTCGCGTAGATCGCAGTAGTATTTTCTGGGAATTTATTGGGCACGTTTCGCAGGTGAAAATGGCTGAACTGTTAATCTGATTTTTTGGACAGATTTTGGATTAAACTTGAATAGTAAAATGTATGCATTCTTTGGGGTTTAGGCGCAGTGTTGCGGGGACTGTTGAGGATCGAGCGCGGACTTCGCTGTCAGGACTTGGATTTAGCGCTCGAGGTGGGTACCGTTGTTTAACCTCCTACTTGTGATGTCCCCACTAGGCCTATTTGAGTTGCTACTATATACATTGTTAAAAGAACCGGTAAAATGAATCTGGCATGCTAATCAGGAATTGGACTTCTAACTAGAGTTTGTGACTTCAAAAGGACTAAGTGCTGATTAATGGTTAATCCTTGTAATTAATAGTCGCTTAAAACCATGGGAAGAGCTTTGTTAAAATGGATATGTTGTATATGCATGATGGGACCTCTTTACATATACATAAACTATTTTGGGGCAACTTAGTAAAATGGAAGCTTATTTAAACGCATATCTCTACTTTGTGAGAACTAGAACACTTGAATCATGTTTAATAATGATAAAGGCTTTGCATGCTTGTATGGACATTTAGTTAGGCCACCTTTTTCTGCTACACTATGATAGCATAGTGACTTAGGAGAAACCATGCTTTTCTCGTCTTTATCTACCTTTGGGGGATAGTGCGCTCGGGTTCGAGCAGGGGCTGGGATAGTGTAGTCAGACAGTTGTGGGTTTTGGGACAGGCAGGCTGTGAGGGCAGGGCATTGCGGCAACCGCGGACAGTAGGCGGTTGACCGGATAGTGACTATTGCTATGCACCAGATTGGGTATCAGGTCTCTAGTGGATGGAGTTTTCCACTATTTGTCTATCTTGCATCATCTTTGAGATCGGGTCTCCTTTTAGTGGACGGTTTTCCCACCTTGATCAGAGTCATGATCCAGTTCTGCTGACTTGATACCTATTACTGAGGCACTAGGCTCGTGTGGGTCGCTCCCCTCGAGTGCCACTCCGGTGTGTTATTGTGACCGTGCCGGTCAGAGCCGGTCTGTTGCCTTGGGGCGGGACCGGGCCGGTCAGGAGTCGGTCTGTCGCCCTCGGGATGGACCGTGCCGGTCAGGAGCCGGTCCGCATCCCATAGCTGAGTTGGACGTAGTAGGCATAGTGGGCAGTACCGGTGTTCGCCTGACTAGGTTGGGCTACCCAGGCAGGCATTCTTATTCTGATGCATACAGTTGGCCATACTCTTAGCTATACTATCAGTTAGCTCATTAGAGGCATGTAGTGGTAGCTCTATTCATCATCAGCAGTTTGATTTACAGCTTACCACCTTGTTTTTCTTCCGCCTCTTTTAGTCCTAGTGGGCACATTAGAGTTGAGGTCTACCCACTAGGGGGAGGCTGCTGTTTTACAGTAGTTCTCACCCCCACTGCTTTCTCTTTTCTCTTCACCTTTGTTTTGCAGAGTCGTCTGCGGGAGTTGCGGGACCCTCCTCAGCGGACCGAGGTAAGTGGATCGCGGATTAGATAGCGGTCTACCAGGCACCAGTTCTGTTACTAGATGTACCCCAGATACTCTCAGATACTCTACTTTTCATTTCTTTGGGTCCGGCTGCGACCGGCTGGTTGTATTTGATTAGTGAGCTGGGAGAGATATTTGTATTATTGAGAGTTTATTTCTGCACTTTACTTTCTGCTTTATCTGAGATGTATTAGTTCTAGTTTAGCTCTGTTTATGCTCTTTTATTATGTCATCTTATTTGAGCAGGTTACCAGCGCTTCGTGTACACGGAAATTCCGTGTATACGGCGGATCTGTAGACGAGCCCGGGTTCTGGTTTACACCCGGGGCGTGACAGATTAAGTTGGTATCAGAGCTTAGGGATAGGTCAGTTGGGACTTAGGAAACCCTAGGCTTTTGGCAGACCCCAGGAAGCAGGCGTGAGTGACGTGACATTATGCGAAAGTCGGCAATTTGGTCATGTGTTTATTAACTCTTCCAGTGAGGGAAGAGGGATGGCATGTCCTATTTCTGGTGAACTGTTATGTTGGCTGCAGACAACATATGTTACAGAAATAGGAGGATGCCTTTGACTTTCGCTAGATTGGGTCGAGTGTGGTTTCGTTACTGATCTGGTTCTTGTGGCAGATGCCTCCCCGACGTCGGATTTCTACCCGGGTGCCCCTACACCCCCGGTTGAGCGAGGACAGGCTGGATCTTCTGAGATTGCTGAGTTGAGGGCTTGGTAGCCCAATGGCGAGAGCAGCCGCCGGCAGGAGCAGCGGATCGAGCAGCTACTGGCGCGGAGAGGGGCGCCGCCTCCGACAGTGTCAGAGACCCCGGCACCACTGTGGAGCCACTTGTGCCGACGGCGCCATCTTTGAGTAGCGGGGCTCAGGGCGTGGCCCACCTTTGACCCCGCTGAGGAGCAGGACTTCGCTGACAAACTGGTCAAGTTTTGTAAGCGCGGACCGCCCAGTTCTCGGGGCGGTATGCACCGTGGGAGGTTGGGACATGGTTAGCAGCGATGGAGAAGATTTTTCGGGATTTCTTCATCGACCCGAGGTACAGAGTTCATTGGCGGTGCTTGCCTAGAGGGGGATGCAGACCTCTGGTGGCGTCGGGTGGAGCCACGGGAGTTTCAGATTTCTCGACAGTTACCCTGGTCCGAGTTTCGGCGTATGATTGTGGATACCTATTTTTCGACCAGCGTGAAGAGGAAGCTGGAGGATGATTTGAAAAACATTCAGCAGGGCGACCGGTCATTCAGGATTACCATCGGGAGCTAGCACTTTCTGCCTAGCTTGGAGGATTTGATTTACCAGTTGCAAGATATTGGATCTTCGCGAAGGTTGTTTTGCAATCTGGTTCTCTCGACTGCTCTCTGGCTGAGTGTTGATTGCTTCTACATCCCGACGGTTTGGATTTGAGACCAGAGGCTACGGGTTCAGTTGGGGACTTATATCGGGTGCCTCGGGAGTACCGAGGTACTTGGATCGAGCTGGGTGTGTTGACTTGTGGTTGGATTATCTGAGGCTTAACGGGGACAGATGCTTGTACCATGCAGACTACGTGATGGCCGAGCAGTTAGCCAGCTGTACCTAGTTGAGGTGGCGTGGTCCTCTGAAGTGTTCTCCTTTGTTTCGTTCTGGTTAGAGACCAAGGTTGCATCACGTCTCTGGATGAGGTATGCGGTAGTTTTGAGAGCTGGAGTGGTGGATGACTGGATATTTACCCCCCCTGTCGGTTGAGATTCCGTGTCGAGGAATGACTTTAGTTTCGAGGACGAAACTTTCTTTTAGTGGGGAGGATGTGATGACCTGGATCTCCGCAGAGCTGTCGCGGTGCGTTGGGGTGGCCATTGGAGGCCTACGCGGTGTGCTGGAGTGTTTGGGGCACGATGACTCAAGTGTTGGACTTTGGACTTAAAACGGATCACGCGGTGATCGGGGGACCCCGTCGGATGTTTAGAGGTTTTCGCGCGAAACGGATATTAAGATTGGGACTCGGCGCGAATTTCGGACTAAGAATACCTTCCGGGGCATTCGCAATTTTTAGAGTGAGAATTTGGCGAACGGACGTCAAATTCGGATTCAGTGCGCGAAAACGCTTCAGATGGACTATTTACATCATTTTTTGGGCTTCGGGTACTGTTCACCACCGGAACAGTGATTCCGGCGATCGCCGGCGGCGGCCGCGGCGGCGGAGGGCGGCGGAGGGCGCGGGCAGGCGGCGCGCGGCCGCGGCAGGCGCTGAGGCGCGGGCAGGCGCAGCGGGGGCGCGGGCAGGTGCGCGGTCCACGGCACGGCGTGCACCAAGGCGGTGCCACGTGGCACATTATTATTGGCTGGCTCACAGGTGTTGGTCCACGGAGTATTCGGGTTGGCTTTGGTTCACGGTGCACCGGGGTGGACACGTGGCAGGCTTTGTTTGGTTCGGTGTTTTCGGAGGTTCGTGCACCGGTGCACCGGTCAGAGGCAGGACACGTGGCGCGATACTATTGGACGGTCAACTGTGCGGGCAGTGGGGGGCAGCGCCGCAGACTTTGCGGGCAGGCGCGGCGGTACGACGGTCGTGGACGCGTGTCGACTCCCGGAGGTGGCCACGTGGCGCAGCAGGAGTGGTCGCGGCGCTGTCGGCGTTTGGGCGACACGTGGCAGGCGGGAGGAGGTCGGACGGATTGTAGGATCCCTTCCGACGGGGCAGGGTGGGCCCGCCGCCTGTGCGCGCCCGAAAGTTTTGCCGGCCGCACTGTGCGCGCCCGGAAACTTCGGCGCCCGAAGTTGGGACACAGGCGGCATTTTCCAATTGTTTTGTTAAGTGTGAGCTTTTTAACACCCGAGCTCCCTTCTTCATGCTTTTTCCACCACTTCTGAGCCTCATCTCACCAAGGTGTCTTCAGCAAAGTTGCTCCCCTTCGAGTTCTCCATCTCCGGTGAAGTTTGAGGATTTGTGGTGGCACGCACTTCGAGATTTTGATTTTTCGGCGCGGCGCGACGCGCATTCCTGGATTCTTCTTCGGCGCAGCGACAGTGTTTTGGCTCTCCCGAGCTACCCAGGCAGTATTTTTCAGCGATTCTTGCGCCTCGTCTTCGTAACAGGTAGGGTTCATTTCTTGTTTCTACTGGGTTTCCCCCATTCCGAGGTTTTCATGGTTTTTTGGGTCATCTTGTAACTCATTTTCTGGGTGGAGTTTTGGACAGCGCTGTATGTTTTTGGGCATATCTCCGCACCGGACATCGGATTGAGGCGATTCAAAAGGGGGTTCTCACCTTCAGGGAGAATTCCACAAAATCCTCCTTTGTTTCGTTCTGGTTAGAGACCCAAGGATTGCATCACGTCTGGATGAGGTATGTGGTGTTTTGAGAGCTGAGTGGTGGATGACTGATATTTACCCCCCTGTCGGTTGAGATTCCGTGTCGAGGAATGACTTTAGTTTCGAGACGAAACTTTCTTTTAGTGGGGGAGGATGTGATGACCTGGATCTCGCAGAGCTGTCGCGGTGCGTTGGGGTGGCCATTGGAGGCCTACGCGGTGTGCTGGAAGTGTTTGGGGCACGATTGGACTCAAGTGTTGGACTTTGGACTTAAAACGATCACGCGGGTGATCGGGGACCCCGTCGGATGTTTAGAGGGTTTTCGCGCGAAACGGATATTAAGATTGGGCTCGGCGCGATTTCGGACTAAGATACCTTCCGGGGCGTTCGGCAATTTTTAGAGTGAGAATTTGGCGAACGGACGTCAATTCGGATTCAATGCCGAAAACGCTCAGATGGACTATTTACATCATTTTTTGGGCTTCGGTCTGTTCACCACGGAACATGATTCCGGCGATCGCCGGCGGCGGGGGGGCGGGCTGCGGCGGGCGGGCGGCGGAGGGCGGCGGAGGCGGCGGGCAGGCGGCGCGCGGCCGCGGGCAGGCGCTGAGGGCGCGGGCAGGCGCAGCGGGGCGCGGGCAGGTGCGCGTTCCACGGCACGGGCGTGCACCAAGGCGGTGCCACGTGGCACATTATTATTGGCTGGCTCACAGTGTTGGTCCACGGAGTATTAGGTTGGCTTTGGTTCACGGTGCACGCGGGGTGGACACGTGGAGGCTTTGGTTGGTTCGGTTTTCAGGTTTGTGCACCGGGTTGCACCGGTCAAGGCAGGACACGTGGCGCGATATATTGGACGGTCAACTGTGCGGGCAGTGGGGGCCGGCCGCAGACTGTGCGGGCAGGCGCGGCGGTACGACGGTCGGGGACGCGTGTCGACTCCCGGAGGTGGCCCGTGGCGCAGCAGGAGTGGTCGGGGAGGCGGCTGTCGGCTGTTGGGCGACACGTGGCAGGTGGGCGGGTCGGACGGATTGTAGGATCCCGTCCGACGGGGCAGCTGGGCCGGGCCGCACTGTGCGCGCCCGAAAGTTTGGGCCGGCCGCCTGGCGCGCCCGGAAACTTTCGGGCGCCCGAAAGGAGGAGGAAAGTGCGCATGTTGGACACAGGCGTCATTTTTCCAATGTTTTGTAAGTGGTGAGCCTATTTAAACAGCCCGAGCTCCCTTCACATGCTTTTTCCACCACTTCCGAGCCTCATCTCACCAGTGTCTTCAGCAAAGTTGTTCCCCTTCGAGTTCTCCATCTCCTGGTGAAGTTTGAGGATTTGTGGTGGCACGCACTTCGAGATTTGGATTTTCGGCGCGGCGCGACGTCGCATTCTGGATTCTTCTTCGGCGCAGCGACAGTGTTTTGGCTCTCCCGAGCTACCCAGGCAGTATTTTTCAGCGATTCTTGCGCCATCGTCTTCGTAACAGGTAGGGCTACATTTTTTGTTTCTACTGGTTTTCCCCCATTCCGAGGTTTTCATGGGTTTTTCGGGTCATCTTGTAACCTCATTTCTGGGTGGAGTTTTTGGACAGCGCTGTATGTTTTGGGCATATCTCCGCAACCGGACATCGGATTGAGGCGATTCAAAAGGGGATTTGCATCTACGCATCGCAGGAATCTCTCTGAATTTCCTTGGATTTTTGTGGAATTCCCTGAAGGTGAGAACCCCCTTTTTACAGTATTTTCAGACTCAGTTTTGTGATCGACTTGTGTTGGGTGTCTCTCTTGTCGATTTTCGTTCTCAGCACAGAAAAACCGTGGGAAACGTGCAAGTACTCGTTTCGACCGGTTCGTCGCGTAGATCGCAGTAGTATTTCTCTGGGAATTTATTGGGCACGTTTCGCAGGTGAAAATGGCTGAACTGTTAATCTGATTTTGGGGACAGATTTTGATTAAACTGAATAGTAAATATGTATGCATTCTTGGGGTTTATGGCGCAGTGTTGCGGGGACTGGAGGATCGAGCGCGGACTTCGCTGTCAGGCGCTCCGGACTTTGATTAGCGCTCGGGTGGACCGTTGTTTAACCTCCTACTTGTATTTGTCCCCACTAGGCCTATTTGAGTTGCTACTATGTTACATTGTTAAAAGAACCGGTAAAATGAATCTGCATGCTAATCAGGAATTGGACTTATAACTAGAGTTGTGACTTCAAAAGGACTAAGTGCTGATTAATGTTAATCCGTTTGTAATTAATATGTCGCTTAAACCATGGGAAGAGCTTTGTTAAAATGGATATGTTGTATTGCATGTGTTGTTACGGAATTTGAGTTGGCGTATTTCGTGATTGTATTAAGTCTTGAAGATTGAAGATGAAGAAACTTCGGATCGTATACCTCAATCTCAAGAAAGAAGAATTCAAAAGGATCAGGTACGTTTAACTAAATAATTTTGATGATCCGAATACTTCTTATAGTGTAGAAACACCTGGAAGAGGTTTTAACTGCTTATTCATCAAAAACTGGACATGGGACATGTTCAGGATCCGGATCGTGGACTTTCAATCCGGATCCCGAAAGGTGTTCGTTCATACATTGCTGCAATCCGGATCACAGCTTGTACAATCCGGATCCCGAATGGGATGTTTTGTGAAAATGTATGAACGATCCGGATCGTGGATTATGATCCGGATCCCGAACAGGTGATTTTCTGGAAACTGCATTCTGTGCGTCTGCGATCCGGATCGTGGCTTATACAATCCGGATCGCCGTCGGTAAAACTTTCCAGAAAAGTTTGTTTTTGATCCGAATATTCTTCCTAGGGTTTCTAACCTATAAATAAACCCTATGGTCATTTTTCTAGGGTGAATCCAAATAGAGCCGTCATTTTCACATATCATTTTATACGGCCTTAGATCCACATATAGAGAAGAAAGGAAATCAATAGAAATGATTCTATGTTTCTTCATCTATATTGATTAGTTTGATTCTAGGTTTTCATACTCACATCTTGAGTTGAATCAAACTAATGAATACTTAGATGGTATTTCCGATCTACTCTTGATCTAAGTATTCGGCGGATCATCACCACCCAAACAAACAACGATTTACCCCAAAATCGGCGCGTGGACTCGCGTGGCCTTGTGGATTCAAGGTGTTATCGCTTTCGTGGATTCGGAGCGAGGTGCGTTCGTGGATTCGAAGCGTACCATTGGGTGAAGACCGTGGATTCGGTTGGACGTCGTGGACTCGACGTTGGACGCTGTGGATTCAGCGTTGGGCGCGGATCGTGGATTCGAGAAGCGTCGTGGAGCGAGCGGGAAGATCGACTAGGGGCGTATGGTAAAAGGTTGAGTCGTCTGTGAGTACGTTATATCACCTTGTACGTGTGTTAACTCTAGTGGATTTCGCCGTGTTATCGGTCCCGTGGTTTTTTACTCCGGTTTGGAGTTTTCCACGTAAAAATCTTGTGTGTTCTTTTATTTTTCCGCATTGGGTTTTATCGCACAATGATTTTTTGAGTGTTTATTGTTTACACCTATTCACCCCCCTCTAGGTGTTTTTTCCCCTATTAGATCCTTATTAACCTAAACCCAACAAGTGGTATCAGAGCGGGAATAGGGTTGTAAACAATGGTTGAAGGTGGAAACATCAATCGACCCCCTTTCTTTGATGGAACTAATTATGCGTACTGGAAAGTACGGATGAAAGCTTTCTTAATTTCCATCGACGAAAGGGTGTGGCAATCAATTGAATTAGGATGGTCTAATCCAACTGAAATTTTAGATGATGTTCGCACCTTAAAACCTAGGTCGAAATGGACCAAGGAAGAGATAGACTTATCTTCTTACAATGGCAAAGGGATTAATGCTCTATTTAATGCTTTGTCACAAACTGAGTTCTCTCGCGTCTCGGCATGTGAGACTGCGAAAGAAATCTGGAATGTTCTGCAAGTTACGCATGAGGGAACTAACTTAGTGAAGATTCAGAAACTGCAAATGCTCACGAGCAAGTTTGACTCTATCTCTATGGCAGAGAATGAATCCTTCACTGACTATTACACACGATTGCAAGACATCGTGAACTCATGTGCTAACTTGGGAGAGAAGATTCCAGAATTTAAAGTTGTAAGAAAAATTCTAAGAACTCTTCCTGAACGATTTCGCCCGAAGGTTGCAGCCATTGAAACAATTAAACACCCGGACGAAATGCGTGTAGAAGAATTAGTAGGTGCTTTACAAACTTATGAAATGACTTTTCCTACTAACTATTCTTCTGGAAAGGCATCCTCTTCTAAGTCTTCAGGTTACGCATTGAAATCAACTAAAGAAGAAGACGCGGATTCATCCTCCTCGGACGACGACGAGAACATTTCTATGGAGGACTTTGAGAAGCAGCTCGCTCTCTTGACAAGGAAGTTTCGCCGCAACTTTCGAAGGGGAAATTCAAGCAAAACTCAATCCTTCGGAAAGTCAAAGAAAGGCAAGGGTCCTTCAAGTTACAAGTCAAGAAGCCAGGAGAACTTCTCAAAGGATAAGAAAAGTTCTGAGGGACAAGTCCAGTGTTTCAAATGTCGAGGCTACGGCCACATAGCAACGGAATGTCCCAACAAGAATCCGGCAAAGAAGAAGGCGATGCAAGTAGTTACTTGGGATGACAACTCCACGTCAAATGAGTCATCGTCAAGTGATGAAGAAGACAACGCGACAGCTTTCCACGCGTCCACTACATCTTCTCCCTTCATGTGCTTAATGGCGAGTACATCCGAGTCATTGTCCAACTCCACTGTGGAAAAGATTGCAACGGACGATGAGTCAGATAATTCGGAAGGTGAAGATTTTGTTTTAGCCTACCATAAGCTTTTGAGGGATTCAAAGAAATTGGCTAAACAAAACAAGGGGTTGAAAGAGAGATTACTGGATCTTGAAGATGAAGTAAAAAGAGTAACCTCTTTCTCAACCGATCTTGAAGTGGAAAGGGACAATCTGATTAAGACAAATGTTTCCCTTCAAGAGTCCAATGAGCATTTCGAGAAGAGTTATGTAGACATGGTGAACAAAGCGAATTACTTCTTGAAGCTCAACGGCGAGGCCCGACAGGAAAAATTGGAAATGACGGAGACCATACGCCAACTAAAGGATGACTTACAGAGATTTTCTTCTGGAAGGAGTAAGTTGGACAGACTTCTTGGTCTCGGTCAAAGAAACAAGTTCGGCCTCGGATACACTCAAACTGGAGACATTCCAAGTTCGAGTGGTACGGTATTTGTGCCTCCGTCGGTATCTCCTCCTCCGACACCGGTGTTCACGCCAAGCAACGACAACGAACCTACTACATCTTCTTCGGAATCGACAAGATCCAAGGTATGTTTTCGTTGTGGCATTTCAGGGCACATCAGAAGAAACTGCAAGACTGGAGCCAAACGCACACCTCAAGAACATCTTGCAACAACTACCAAAAGGGCTATTCCTCGGGAAACAACTCCAATCAAATTGACGGAAAAGAGCCTTGGTAGTACACCTCTCAAGACGACAGCATCAAGGAGCAGCAATTCTTCATGCAAGACGCTCTCACCTAGGAAATCAACTTCACGACCATTACCGACGTACTCCAAAAAGGTTTGGGTGCGCAAAGGTGAAATCTTTCCCTGTCTTGCTACCAATGTTTCTTTGCATGCATATGATGGTTCGTCTTGGTACCTGGATAGCGGGTGTTCCCGTCATATGACCGGCGATAAAAACTGTTTTCAAACATTTGAGAAAAACTCCGGAGGACTTGTTGTTTTCGGAGATGGCCGGTCTTCCAAAATTGTTGGAAAGGGAACGGTAGCTATTCCAGATGGCCCGGTTCTAGATAATGTATTATTTGTTCATGGCCTAAAGACTAACCTCATAAGCATAAGTCAACTGTGTGATAATGGTTATTCAGTTAATTTTTCATCTGATAAATGCACTGTAACTGACTTGAACCATGCTTTCTTTTTAAAGGGGGTTAGATCAGAAAACAACTGTTATGTAGTTCCTTCTAAGATTTCTGAAAAATGTAACCTAGCATCTTTAAAAAACGAAACTCTTTGGCATGAAAGGCTAGGTCACATAAACTTTAAGGAACTTGCTAGAATTTCAAATAAAGATGTGGTCAAAGGGGTTCCGAAACTTTCTTTTGAACAAAACCTTGTGTGTGGCGGTTGCCAAAAGGGAAAACAGTCTAGGACTGCACACAAGAATTTGAACCACATAGGTACAAAACGGCCTTTGGAACTTTTGCATATGGACTTAATGGGGCCAACTCGTCAACCATCTCTGGGAGGTAAATGGTATATTTTTTTGTTGGTTGATGACTTTTCTAGATATACTTGGGTAGCCTTTCTAAAAGAAAAAGCTGATACTTTTGATTCTTTTCTCGAAATTTGCAATCGTATTATGATTGAAAAGAATGAAAGGATTACTCGAGTAAGGAGTGATAGAGGTGGGGAATTCATAAATTCCAAATTCATTGATTTTTGCTCTTCTAACGGCATTAAACATGAATTCTCTGCACCTTACACACCTCAACAAAATGGTGTAGTCGAGCGCAAGAACAGGGTCGTACAGGAGATGGCTCGTGTTATGCTTCATAGCCGGAACCTTCCTTTATATTTTTGGGCTGAAGCGGTGAACACGGCTGTCTATGTTATCAATCGAGTGTACTTGCGCCCGGGGACTTTTAATACACCATATGAACTATGGTTTAGTAGAAAACCTAATATCAAATATTTTCGCATTTTCGGGAGTCGGTGTTTCATTTTGCGTGATCGCGAAAATCTTGGTAAATTTGACTCTCGAAGTGACGAAGGGATTTTCTTAGGTTATTCTACAAACAGTAGAGCATATCGAGTTTTTAACTTGGAATCTAAGACGATTGTAGAATCGATAAATGTTAAGGTAGATGAAGCTTTTCATTTTGAATCTGAAAAATCTACCCTCGATATCTCTCTTGATGATGATACACCTGCTAATGCATCTTCTTCTAACAATTCTTTCGATAATAATGTTGATGCATCTAACGGTTCTTCAAGCTCATGTGATGTGCAGGAATCATCTCGTGTACCTCCGCCTACTCCTTTACCTCAAACGTTACGCATCTCCAAGGATCACCCTGAATCGAACATAATTGGAGATCCACAAGAAGGAGTTAGAACACGGAGACAATTGGTTTGCGGATTTGCATGTTATGTATCACAAATCGAACCAAGGAATATTGATGAAGCTCTCCAAGATGATTATTGGATTAAAGCAATGCAGGAAGAGCTCCATCAATTCGAGCGAAACAAAGTCTGGGAACTGACGAAGCCTCCGAAGCAACACAATGTGATAGGTACCAAATGGATCTTCAAGAACAAGAAAAACGAAGAAGGTACTATCATCCGGAACAAAGCAAGGTTAGTTGCTCAAGGCTATTCTCAAGTAGAAGGTATAGACTTTGATGAAACCTTCGCCCCTGTAGCTAGACTCGAGTCCATTCGTATATTGTTTGCGATCGCTTGTCATTTCAAAATCAGATTATTTCAAATGGACGTTAAGAGCGCCTTTTTAAATGGATTTTTAAATGAGGAAGTTTATGTAGCTCAACCGAAAGGTTTTGTGGATCATAAACTACCTAACCATGTTTTTCGACTGAAAAAGGCTCTTTACGGTCTGAAACAAGCACCGCGAGCATGGTACGAAAGGTTGACAAAGCACCTTTTGGAAAAGGGCTACACTCGAGGGGGAGCTGACAGGACTCTCTTTGTGAAGCATTATCAAAACAATTTCATAGTTGCTCAAATCTATGTTGATGACATTGTTTTTGGAGCAACGAGAAATACTGATGCTTCTAAATTCGCGGAGACCATGGAAAGCGAATTTGAGATGTCCATGATGGGCGAATTGAATTATTTTCTTGGATTACAAGTTAAGCAGAACGATGAAGGAATTCACTTGTGTCAATCCAAGTATGCACTGGAGTTGGTCAAAAAGTTTGACCTTGAAAATTCGAAAGATTTTCCAACTCCAATGGGAACTAGCCATAAGGGACTTGGAAGTGAATCACAAAGTGAGAATGTAGACGAGAAACTGTACCGCAGTATGATTGGAAGTCTACTATATCTCACGGCTAGTCGCCCGGATATATCCTTCAGTGTTGGGATTTGTGCGAGATATCAATCAGCACCGAAGGAGGTTCACCTGAAAGCGGTGAAACGGATCATCCGGTATATCAAAGGTACAATCAATTTCGGAATTTGGTATCCTATGGGAACGACTTTGGATATTGTTGGATACTCAGATGCCGATTGGGCTGGATCGGTGGATGACCGGAAAAGCACGAGTGGTGCATGCTTCTATCTCGGCCACTGCCTTGTTGCATGGCACAGTAAGAAACAGAACTGCATAGCACTCTCGACTGCCGAAGCGGAGTACATTTCTGCAGGAAGTTGCTCAACCCAATTGATTTGGATGAAGAGCGTGTTGAGTGATTTCCGAATTTCAACATCTTCGGTAACCATTTTATGTGACAACACTAGTGCCATTAACATTTCTAAAAACCCTGTGTTGCACTCTAGAACAAAACATATTGAACTTAGATATCATTTTCTTAGAGAGCTAGTTGAATCAAACATTCTTCAACTGTCATATATTTCAACTGAAGATCAATTAGCCGACATCTTAACAAAACCGTTGGATCAAAAACGTTTCATTCACTTGCGAAAAGCAATTGGCATGCTTTCCTTGAAATAAACTCTTTTGAAACCTTTGCTTAGATTAGGTTTTGTTTTTGTTCTTGTTTTTGTTTTGTTCTTTATCTATGTTCTGTACATAGCACACTAATTGAGCATATATCATAATTGACTTTAATTGCATCCTTTTATGCATTTAGAAATTTATTATGTTTTTGATGTCATAATGTTTCAATGTTGCAATGATCATTTACGTTAATTAAACCATCTTTCTGTGATCAAAGTCAATTTCTCTCTCAATGATCTCTTGGTATAGTCATTATCATATTTGATTGCTTAGTCGAGTATGAATTCGAGATCAATGGTTTGGTTGAATACTTTATATATTAAATAATTGATAGCCAATTGAGGGGGAGTCAATGAAATGTGAAATGCTCAAAAGATGTGGAAAGAGTTACATCCCAATGAGGAGTGTGAAAACTACCACCACATGGAGAAAATGAAAGAAAAAGATACTCCATGAATGAAAAGCAAACTTTTGTTTGAAAAATTGTTGATAAAACTCATATTGAAATACTTGACTCAGTCGTATTTCATGGTTGGTATAAGGTGGGATTTTTGATTTAAGATGCTCAAAGAGCCACTCCTTCAACAGATTGTCTAGATATATTATTTAACTTATCTGGGATTTCAAACATCTATTGATCTTGGTACTTCATTTTCTTTACTGAAATTGATGATTTGATAAAGACATTACACATAGGATCAAGATAGATGTAATTGAAGTTGTTCAACTTTAAGTGTTTTAACTTTCGTAAATCTTCGTTTCATTTTTGGATATTATTGATAGATTTTTCATAATCTATTTCTTGTTGTGTGAAACGATGTCATTTGTTTAAAGTTGACATGATAATGTGCTTACATACTTTTTCTGGATTTTATTGTATTTTTCTTAATTTTTCTGAAGAAAAAGGTGTAGCCGATCCGGATCGTGGCAAGTGATCCGGATCCCGAACGCAGGATTTTTCCCGCGTGTGGCCGATCCGGATCACATTCTCGGCCGATCCGGATCACGGCTAGGGTTCTATATAGAAACTTTCAGATTCGAGATTTCTTTACCCTAATTTCTGGTTTTCAAGCTTCTAGAGTTTCTCTCTCTAGATTTCTTGCTTCCTGGTGCTTCAAAACTCAAAGTTCTTCGGATTCAAGTAAGTTTTCATGATCAAAACTCGGTTTTTCTCAGTTTTTATGGTTTTTCACCAAACGTGAGTTGAAAAGTTGGAATTTCTTCGTTTGTGAATGGTTTTTGATCAAATTTCTTTTGAAATAAGAACTCTGGGTCAATTAGTTTTACTTTTATGCTGGGATTTCACTTGATTAACGAGTTTTTAGGCTTCGATTTCTAAAAATTCGGTTTTAGGGCATAAAAGAGGAATTTCTGTAAATCATGGATTTGATGTATTTTTAAAATTCTCTTTGGAAAACTAATTTGATTCTTGGTTTCTCTATATGATTATGATTGTCTAGGTACAATGTTTTCAAAATTTTCAAAATTGACAATTTTTCATATGTTCTTGAGTTGGTTTTCACAGGACACTTTCTTAAACTCAAAGCACTAGAATCAATGGCATTCTCCTGGTTGATTCTGTTACTGGTCGCAATGATGCCCGGGAGCTCATCTGTTAACAGATTACGATACGGAAGAATGGGAAGAATTCTTCAAGGATGTTCAGCGAAAAATTGATGAAGAGGACAGGACATTCACCAAAGGAAAAAGACTTATGAAATCTGCCTCCACGACCAAACAATATACAAGAAGAAGAAATGTTCAAAGAAGTACGAGTCAGCATAGTGGGCCTCTCACCAGAGCACGCTCACTTTCTGGAATTCTGCAAACTGAATCTCCATGGACTGCAGGACCAGATGCACCATCTGCATCTAGACAGCGTCCATCTTACTCAAAGACACGGACAACTGAGACAGAGATTTTAGAATCGATTTGTCAAGAACAACACCGACTCTCTGCTACACAAGACAGAATATCGAAAGAGCTTCAGCAGATCTCTTCTGAACAAGAAGATCAAGAAGAAGTACTCTAATTTTAAGAATTTGCTTAAAGGGATTTTGAGCAAGCTAAGCTGTACTAGTTCAGATTCTTCAGACTGAGCCGCACCTTCTGTTCACTTTATCTACTTTAGTTCTTAGCTTTCACAGGACGTCGTTTTCCTCTTTGTTTAGTTTAGTTCTCAGTTTGTTACTCTCCTTACATACTTTTAGAACTCTATTTTTTTTGTTACTCTCCTTACATATTGTAGCTCATGCTACGTTTTGGCTTGTTTTTGTGACAAAAAGGGGGAGAGAGTTAGCGAAAACAATGAACAATGATGAACTTTGAACAATGATTGTGAATATCGATGATATCAAGGTAAGTATGAATCTCAACTCAACTTTGGTTTTCTTTTGTGATTTGTGACATGCTTCTATACTAACTATTCGACTAACTATTTGGGCATGTAATATGACTAACAAGTTGATGTTGGACTAACATACTTTGACATTTGGTTTTCGACTGCTTAGAAGATATGCTGGTTTTAACTATGTTTCTTTCACATATCTGATTCTTTTAAATGTCATGGTGAGATCAAACTCTATCTCTGCACTTGGTTTTTCTATGTTCCAATTCTTGAGGTATCTAACGATTTTGTTTGTCAAGAATGTTTTCTGTGTGCAGAGGTTACAGATGTCTAAGTCTAGAGTCTGTCTTAGGAGTTTATCTCATGTATTTAATTTCTGGAACTCTTTTGTAAATTTTTGTTGTATGGTGATAGCAACAAAAATATCTTTTTGAATTTTCTTTGTGGATCTGTGTTTTGTCACGAAACCGCCAAAGGGGGAGATTGTTACGGAATTTGAGTTGGCGTATTTCGTGAATGTATTAAGTCTTGAAGATTGAAGATGAAGAAACTTTGGATCATATACCTCAATCTCAAGAAAGAAGAATTCAAAAGGATCAGGTACGTTTAACTAAATAATTTTGATGATCCGAATACTTCTTATAGTGTAGAAACACCTGGAAGAGGTTTTAATTGCTTATTCATCAAAAACTGGACATGGGACATGTTCAGGATCCGGATCGTGGACTTTCAATCCGGATCCCGAAAGGTGTTCGTTCATACATTGCTGCAATCCGGATCACAGCTTGTACAATCCGGATCCCGAATGGGATGTTTTGTGAAAATGTATGAACGATCCGGATCGTGGATTATGATCCGGATCCCGAACAGGTGATTTTCTGGAAACTGCATTCTGTGCGTCTGCGATCCGGATCGTGGCTTATACAATCCGGATCGCCGTCGGTAAAACTTTCCAGAAAAGTTTGTTTTTGATCCGAATATTCTTCCTAGGGTTTCTAACCTATAAATAGACCCTATGGTCATTTTCTAGGGTGAATCCAAATAGAGCCGTCATTTTCACATATCATTTTATACGGCCTTAGATCCACATATAGAGAAGAAAGGAAATCAATAGAAATTATTCTATGTTTTCTTCATCTATATTGATTAGTTTGATTCTAGGTTTTCATACTCACATCTTGAGTTGAATCAAACTAATGAATACTTAGATGGTATTTCCGATCTACTCTTGATCTAAGTATTCGGCGGATCATCACCACCCAAACAAACAACGATTTACCCCAAAATCGGCGCGTGGACTCGCGTGGCCTTGTGGATTCAAGGTGTTACCGCTTCGTGGATTCGGAGCGAGGTGCGTTCGTGGATTCGAAGCGTACCATTGGGTGAAGACCGTGGATTCGGTTGGACGTCGTGGACTCGACGTTGGACGCTGTGGATTCAGCGTTGGGCGCGGATCGTGGATTCGAGAAGCGTCGTGGAGCGAGCGGGAAGATCTACTAGGAGCGTATGGTAAAAGGTTGAGTCGTCTGTGAGTACGTTATATCACCTTGTACGTGTGTTAATTCTAGTGGATTTCGCCGTGTTATCGGTCCCGTGGTTTTTTACTCCGGTTTGGAGTTTTCCACGTAAAAATCTTGTGTGTTCTTTTATTTTTCCGCATTGGGTTTTATCGCACAATGATTTTTTGAGTGTTTATTGTTTACACCTATTCACCCCCCCTCTAGGTGTTTTTTCCCCTATTAGATCCTTATTAACCTAAACCCAACATGATGGGACCTCTTTTACATATACATAAACTATTTTGGGGCAACTTAGTAAAATGGAAGCTTATTTAAACGGCATATCTCTACTTTGTGAGAACTAGAACACTTGAATCATGTTTAATAATGATAAAGGACTTTGCATGCGTGTATGGACATTTAGTTAGGCCACCTTTTTCTGCTACACTATCATGATGGCATTGACTTAGGAGAAACCATGCTTTTCTCGTCTTTTATCTACCTTTGGGGGATAGTGCGCTCGGGTTCGAGCAGGGGCTGGGATAGTGTAGTCAGACAGTTGTGGGTTTTGGGACAGGCAGGCTGTGAGGGCAGGGCATTGCGGCAACCGCGGACAGTAGGCGGTTGACTGGATAGTGACTATTGCTTATGCACCAGATTGGGTATCAGGTCTCTAGTGGATGGAGTTTTCCACTATTTGTCTATCTTGCATCATCTTTGAGATCGGGTCTCCTTTTAGTGGACGGGTTTTCCCACCTTGATCAGAGTCATGATCCAGTTCTGCTGACTTGATACCTATTACTGAGGCACTAGGCTCGTGTGGGTCGCTCCCCTCGAGTGCCACTCCGGAGTGTGTATTTTGTGACCGTGCCGGTCAGGAGCCGGTCTGTTGCCTTGGGGCGGGACCGGGCCGGTCAGGAGTCGGTCTGTCGCCCTCGGGATGGGACCGTGCCGGTCAGGAGCCGGTCCGCATCCCATAGCTGAGTTGGGACTTAGTAGGCATAGTGGGCAGTACCGGTGTTCGCCGGTGACTAGGTTGGGCTACCCAGGCAGGCATTCTTATTCTGATGCATACAGTTGGCCATACTCTTAGCTATACTATCAGTTAGCTCATTAGAGGCATGTAGTGGTAGCTCTATTCATCATCAGCAGTTTGATTTACAGCTTACCACCTTGTTTTATTCTTCCGCCTCTTTTAGTCCTAGTGGGCACATTAGAGTTGAGGTCTACCCACTAGGGGGAGGCTGCTGTTTACAGTAGTTCTCACCCCCACTGCTTTCTCTTTTCTCTTCCCCTTTGTTTTGCAGAGTCGTCTGCGGGAGTTGCGGGACCCTCCTCAGCGGACCGAGGTAAGTGGATTGCGGATTAGATAGCGGTCTACCCAGGCACCAGTTCTGTTACTAGATGTACCCCAGATACTCTCAGATACTCTACTTTTCATTTCTTTTGGGTCCGGCTGCGACCGGCTGGTTGTATTTGATTAGTGAGCTGGGAGAGATATTTGTATTATTGAGAGTTTATTTCTGCACTTTACTTTTCTGCTTTATCTGAGATGTATTAGTTCTAGTTTAGCTCTGTTTATGCTCTTTTATTATGTCATCTATATTTGAGCAGGTTACCAGCGCTTCGTGTACACGGGAAATTCCGTGTATACGGCGGATCTGTAGACGAGCCCGGGTTCTGGTTTACACCCGGGGCGTGACAGAATAGGTGTAAACAATAAACACTCAGAAAATCATTGCGCAAATAAACTCAATGCGGAAACATAAAAGAACACGCAAGATTTTTACGTGGAAAAACTCCAAACCGGAGTAAAAAACCACGGGACCGATAACACGGCGAAATCCACTAGAATTAACACACGTACAAGGTGATATACCGTACTCACAGACGACTCAACCTTTTTCATACGCTCCTAGTAGATCTTCCCGCTCGCTCCACGACGCTTCTCGAATCCACGATCCGCGCCCAACGCTGAATCCACAGCGTCCAACGTCGAGTCCACGACGTCCAACCGAATCCACGGTCTTCACCCAATGGCACGCTTCGAATCCACGAACGTACCTCGCTCCGAATCCACGAGAGCGGTTGCACCTTGAATCCACAAGGCCACGCGAGTCCACGCGCCGATTTTGGGGTAAATCGTTGTTTTGTTTGGGTGGTGATGATCCGCCGAATACTTAGATCAAAGATAGATCGGAAATACCATCTAAGTATTCATTGATTTGATTCTACTCAGAATGTGAGTATGGAAAACCTAGAATCAAATCAATCAATATAGATGAAGAACCATAGAATGAATCTAATGATTTCCTTTCTTCTCTATATGTGGATCTAAGGCCGTATAAAATGATATTTGAAAATGACGGCTCTATTTGGATTAACCCTAGAAAAATGACCATAGGGTTTATTTATAGGTTAGAAACCATTGGAAGAATATACGGATCAAAAACAAACTTTTCTGGAAAGTTTTACCGACGGCGATCCGGATTGGATTTGGCGATCCGGATTGCGGAAGCACAAAAGACGGTTTCCAGAAAATTCAATGTTCGGGATCCGGATCGTAGTCCACGATCCGGATCGTTCATACAGTTTTACCAAAACACAATGTTCGGGATCCGGATTGCAATTCATGATCCGGATCGTTCAAGCAAATAGGTAAAACTTATGTTCGGGATCCGGATCATGGAATGCTGCGATCCGGATTGAACCAGTGTATGAACGAACACCCTTCGGGATCCGGATTGCAAGCCACGATCCGGATCCTGAACATGTCCCATGTTCAGTTTTTGATGATTAAGCAATTAAAACCTCTTCCAGGTGTTTCTACACTATAAGAAGTATTCGGATCATCAAAATTCTTTAGTTAAACGTACCTGATCCTTTTGAATTCTTCTTTCTTGAGATTGAGGTATACGATCCAAAATTTCTTCATCTTCAATCTTCAAGACTTAATACAATCACGAAATGCGCCAACTCAAATTCCGTAACATTTTTATTAGCTATAGATCTGATTTGCAGGGTAGACGCTTCGTCTGTGTGGCAGTTTCCGCACAGACGGCGGATCTGTTGGCGAGCCCGGGTCGCAGTTCGACCCCAGGGCGTGACAACCTGAGCATCCCACTCTTTCACCTCGCATTATGTTTCCGCCCTACCTTAGTTATTAGAAGAAATCCCCACCGTAGAAATAAGTTCGGTCGGATCCTCAGGCTATCCCTCGAGGCAGACGGCCTTACTCCTTCCTGCCCAGCGAGGGTGGGGCGGGTTCTTAGCCTCTAAGAACTAATGAGGTTTCTGTTAAGGATATCGGTGTAGCGTTTGGGGCCGACAGTCGCGGCAATCTTTAAGCGGTAGTTGACTGCTTGAAGTTCCAAGCGTGTCTCTGGGAACCGGACTTACCGGAACTTGTAAACTCAGCTTGTAGGAGCGCCTTCTGCTCGCTTTTCTTTGTTGCGGGCAAGGAGCTTGGTAGAAGGCAGTCGAGTAGCGTTCACAAGTACCGTATGTGTCACGCCCCGGGGGTTTCATTAAGCGGAAGACGACCACCGAAAATGGTTTGAATTTGCGTATATTTTTTTTTTTAAAAATCAAACTCCCCCGGTGCGTGCCCAGACCCGCCGCATATACAAATTCACTCTGCGAACGGGCAAAGTCTCCTTTGTATATGCACGGCGTCCTGACTACAACCATCTCACAATCATCACTTTAACCACACTAGTTCAACAGTCGAATGCATACAATCGTTTTCCTTAAGTATACAAAGGCTGGTTAGCTTTGAAAAGATAAATCCACAATTTTTCTTTTTGAAACGGTGCCCACACGGCACCCAGGTTTTTCAAAACGATTTTCGAAGTCCATGAATCCACAGGGTTTTAAAAATGGTGCCCACAGGACACCCACGTTTTCAAAACAGTTTTCGAAATATTTTCCTTTCCTTTTCTTTTGTAGTTTGAAAGCGGCCCAACGGGAAGAGCAAAACAAACACACACAAAGATAATAAACGACATTCCAACATCCACATCGACCCCACAAGGGTATCGCAATCCACATAGCAAACTACTAACAGGTAATGCAATGAGCAAAATAGAAGCACGTACAGTCTATGGTCTCGAAAGACCAAAAGTACTCTCGCCACGGCCTCACTGTCGTCCTAGCACTCGTCCCTGGACGAACCTGTCACAGAGTGGGAAGTCAGTGACCAGGAGAATAAAGCATGAGCAACTAGGGCTATAAGTAAAGCAAACCGCAGTAAAACCAGAGTAACCACCCTCCTCATCATGCACTCGATAGTATCCCTGCATAATCAGTAATACCCGTAACGCCTGTAACACCTGTAACACCTATAACACCTGTAACACCTATACACCTGACCTCGTCGGGCACCTATCCCGACGGATCGCACCGCTCACACCTTGATGCCTCAAACCCACACCTACGGGGGCCCCCACTACGTCACCTCGTGGGTATACACGGGTCATCGACCACTTTTCCGGAAAAGCACACCCTTGGCGGTGGCCAAACCGCGGGTGCGCGTGCTGCAGCCTCGAGCATAGTAACCACATACACATACATAACATAGGCACCGCGACACTTGGTCGCTATAACATTAATGAGAGCATATGATAAATGATAACAGGAGTTAACAATATTAAATGATGCATCTACTTACTCTTACACCCTTCCCACAATACCGTAATTCAAACACCGAAAGAATTCCCTATAACGGGGTGTATCCCCCTGCACCGTGGCCCTCAGTCGCCACAAATATGAAGACAATGAGATATAAAAGTAACGAGAATATGCGCAAGAGGTTCTAAGGGGTACCCACCTGGAATGCGAAGAAAAGGGTGCGCTGAAAATCCCAGTTGAAAATCCTCCCACCTTGTTTCCGAAAAACAAAGTAGAAAAAAAGTGTTAGAAACATCGTCGCGGTCAAAAACACTCAAAAACAGGGCGAAGTGGGCCAAAAACGGAGCTTCTGGGCTCAAAAGCTGAAGGCTGGTGCACGGTCCAGGCGTGGACCGGGTCTGCGGCCAAGGGTGGCGGCCCTCACAGACCGGGCGCACACTGTGCGGTGAACCGCGCTTGCGGGCTGGGCCGGCGCACGCAACCGTGCACCGGGTCTGCGCCCCCAGGCCGCGGGGCATGCGCCGGGTGCACGCCCGGCGTGTGGACCGCGCACTTGCGGCCCGGTCTGGCGCACGCAGCTGTGCGCCGGGTTCACGCCCGCAGGTGGCCGAGCCGTGCGCCGGGTGCACGATCGGCTGGTGGACCGCGGCTGAGGGAGCCGTACGGGATGAACAGTAAGTTTCCCGTTTCGCGATTTCTTCTCCGTTTTCGCTCCCGTGCGACACCGGCGACGACCCCGCGAACACGGTAACGGCGGCGGCGGCCTCCCGTTTAACAATGGCGGCGGCGGCCTCCGGCTTAGCACCAAACTCGCCTCAAACGCGGTACGACAACAAGGAAAACCTCCTACCGAAAAGGAACGGAAAGATCCAAACCGCTCACCTCGTTCTCGCTGGTAAGGGAGGAAGAAAGAGTATCGTCCCGCTCTCGGTTCCTCACGCCCACGGTTGAAAAGGGAGGAAATATGAATTGGGGTTCCCCTTTTCCTTTCTTAAAAGCGCCGCCTTAAACCCTAGCCGTCAAGAGAAAAACCCTACGGCCCCCGGTTTTAAGAAAACCCTAAAATAACTGGAACAAAAACCGACGGCTACGATTGTCTCGTAAAGCGTGCCAATCGCTCACACGGATCCCGGAGCGCCTAAAAGGGGTCCAAACTTTAAAATTAAATTCCGGGAGATCCCGGGGTCGGAATTCAAATCTGATCGCGCCACCGTTCACCGTTTTGCGAGCTCTACCACCTAAAAATACCCGCGCGCCCCGACGGTCTGCCCAAAAATTCTCGAATTTCAACCCCTCCTTAATCAACTGAAAAAAATATTTAATTAGGACTCAAAACGGAAACCGTAAGGTCGAGGTACCGCCCAAAAGATAAAAATAATCCACTGACATAAAAAAAATGAAAGGTCCGATCGCAGCAGGATTCCGTCCTATCACCTCGAAAAGCGTGCCGGCCACTTAGCACGGATTCCGATACACCACTCAATGGCAAACGCTTTGACCCCCATCCCGGGAGATCCGTAAATCGGAATTCGAATCCGTTCGCTTCGCCGCCCTCCATTTTTCGAGCACAATCGCAGAACAATACTCGCGGTCCAGGCCAGCCCATTGCAGAAAACATAGTGAAAAGTTTTCCTAACAGTCCCGTCAAAATAAAAGGAGGTATGCAAGGGCAAGGGAATGCCAGGACTCTACATCACTCACCACTTAAAAGAAGTTTCGTCCTCGAAACTTAATCTTGGTCTGCAAGAGTAACCCTGGGTGGTACTCTCTCATCTCTGACGCCAGTTCCCAAGTCGCTTCCCATTCTGCCTAGTTGTTCCACAGCCCTTTCACATAGGGGATCGTCCAATTGCGCAACCTTTTTGTCCTCTCGTGCTAAGATCTGCACCGGTATTTCATCGAAGCCCAGGTCCTTTCTGAGCTCGACAGCAGTGACCATCCATCACCCAAATCAAGTACGCAGGCTTGGAGCATATCTTCGAGAATTCGGATCATTCGCTCGGATTGTCCGTCGGTTTGGGAGTGAAACGCCGTGCTGAAGTGTGGTTTAGTCCCTAGAGCTCGTTGTAGCCTCTCCCAAGGGTTTGACACAAGCCGAGTGTCTCTAGTCCACGTCATATGGATGGGTGGGGAAAGAGCCGACTTCGTCAATCGATCCACTGTAACTCAAACCGCATCGTGTCCTCGATGCGATGCGGAAAACTCGTGACGAATTCCTTGGTGATTCGCTCCCATTTCCATTCTGGTACAGGTAGAGATTGTAGTTTTCCCGCCGGGCATTGATGTTCGGCCTTTTACTTGTTAACATCCCAAACAGCGAGTAGCGAACTGTGTTACATCCCCTTTCAGTTTCATCCACCAAGAATTCTGCTTGAGGTCCTCGTACATCTTCGTGTCACCCGGATGCGCCGGGAAGGGAGCGCAGTGCGCCTCTGACAGTATCTCTTCCTTTAACTCTAGCAGCTCGGGCACGCAAATCTGCCGCCGGGACGTATTGCGTCGTTCACACTCGCCGAAAGGTCGCTGGCGTGGTCCGGGGGTCTTGTCTCGAATAGACTGTATCCGTGCGCCCATTTTCTAACCTTCTAGGGTTTCTCTAAGAGGGTTGGCTTGACCATCAAGGACAAAAGTCGCGCGACAATACCGGTCCTGCTGAGTGCTCGCGCTCATCGGTTTCCCCCCCTCGATTTGACCCTTCCTACTCAAAACATCCGCTACTACACTGCCTTTCCCGGGGTGATACTGAATGGACAAGCCGAGTCCTTCAGTAACTTCAGCCAATGTTTCTGCCGCAAAAATCAAATCCTTCTATGTGAACAAAACTTAGGACTCTGGCGATCCGAAAACACATCGCGATGAACTCCAAACGGTGGTGTCTCCAAAGCTTCAAAACGAAAACGACTGCTGCCAGTTCCGGATCGTATGTCGGGCAGTTCCGCTCACATTCTTGAACTTAGCAAACAGCTTCCGGTCCCTGAGATTCCGGAGAAAAATCCGTAAGTGCTCCTCGCAGTCGATTAGAGAGGTCGTCAATCCCGGACTTGTTCTTCACTGTAACTTTGCTTATCTCCCTACAGTCGATGCGTAGGCGTAGGCTTCCATTCTTCTTTTGCACGAAGCGCACGGGTGCGCCCCAAGGCGATACACTCGGTCTGATGAACCCTCTATTCAGAAAAACTCCTTGTTGTGCCTTAGATTCCCTCAGTCCCGCGAAGCCATTCCGCAAGGCGCCTAAGGAATAGGTTGCGTGTCTGGTAGAAGCTTGAAAGAGAGGGTGACCTCTCACCCGGGGGTATTCCCGGCAATTCAGTCAAGGGGACGTCAGAAGAAACCCTTACAATGGGGTGTCAGTGAACGATGCAAAGGGTCGAGTCGCCAGGCTCACTCAACCCAAGTAGCTATACACCCGCCGAATACCTCGTGAACCAGTCCATTCCCAGCATCTCGTCGTATTCCTGCTTCCCGACTCGGAATTCCCAGTCACGACGCCGCCGGTCCGCACACCACCCCAGCCGGCTCTGAGCAGTCAGCAACAAGGTCTCGCGATGTGTCGAGGTACCCCAGTCATACCGCCCACCCCGTACCAATGATTCCTTAAAAGTCCAAAACATCCAACCCGACGACGAGGAAAACAACCCACACAACGCCCTCACAAGGCTCCGAGAGGTGCCAACAAAACAGGCTGGGTTACTAACTATCATAAATTCTCCTCTGAAAACAACGAACTCACCTGACACCAACACGGGCTGCTCCCCTCCGTCGCCGACGCTGGATACTTCCACCCGTCACCAACACGGGCCACAAGCTGGGAGCATAACCACCATCCCGGGCCACTCGCTCCGACTACCCATCCTACCGAGGCGACGGTCGAAACTAACGTTAGGTTTCAGCTCTAAGACCTACCACCAAGTCTACCCCAGGTACTGAAGACTATCCGTCTGAAATCTAAAGGGTCGGAAGAAGACAAGCAACGCGATCAGCGAGGAGAACCGTGTCAAAAAATTGCCTAGGTTCACTAAACGCACTCGAGGGATCACAGGCCAACCCACCAGCAGGACAACCGAACCGACGCACTTGTGCCGAAAACAGAAACCCAACCCAAAGCTTTACCACCACATCCCCACTAAAGGAGCCACTCGGCACCACCCAGCATCAAAGCTAAACCCCCTATTAAAAGTCACCACTTACGCACCCTCGTGCGAAGCGAGGTACGGTCTCTCTCTAACTCCAAAACGAGGCCAAACGAAGAGGATTTACGAGCCCCGGTGGCCTCCCTTTCTAACCCAAAGGTGCCCCCCGTGAACCCATCACGACGATCTCTACAACCGTCGCAGTGTCTACGGTGAAAGGTCGAACTATGGGTAACAAACTTAGGGGAAGAATCCTCATTCCCACCCATACCTTGCCCGTGGTGCAAAAGGAATCGACCGACTACCCGCTGTAGCTTAACACCAGAAGACCCAGAAGGTACAAGTTTAGACAACGGCTATCGAGTTACCCATGACCGACAGACAGCCGACAAACCAACAACCACCGGTGGGTTGTGCTACCACCCGAGCTAAACCGGAAAAAGAAACTCAACAGTCCCCGCACTCCCGCATCCCTACGCAGGTATACCCTGATCATTTCATTAGTTAGTAGCTAGTGGTAATGTGCTCCAGTGGATGTTGGACAGCGACTACTGTGGTTAAAGCTGTTTCTCTCTGATACCATCTTAATCTGTCACGCCCCGGGGGTTTCATTAAGCGGAAGACGACCACCGAAAATGGTTTGAATTTGCGTATATATATTTTTTAAAAATCAAACTCCCCCGGTGCGTGCCCAGACCCGCCGCATATACAAATTCACTCTGCGAACGGGCAAAGTCTCCTTTGTATATGCACGGCGTCCTGACTACAACCATCTCACAATCATCACTTTAACCACACTAGTTCAACAGTCGAATGCATACAATCGTTTTCCTTTAGTATACAAAGGCTGGTTAGCTTTGAAAAGATAAATCCACAATTTTTCTTTTTGAAACGGTGCCCACACGGCACCCAGATTTTTCAAAACGATTTTCGAAGTCCATGAATCCACAGGGTTTTAAAAATGGTGCCCACAGGACACCCACGTTTTCAAAACAGTTTTCGAAATATTTTCCTTTCCTTTTCTTTTGTAGTTTGAAAGCGGCCCAACGGGAAGAGCAAAACAAACACACACAAAGATAATAAACGACATTCCAACATCCACATCGACCCCACAAGGGTATCGCAATCCACATAGCAAACTACTAACAGGTAATGCAATGAGCAAAATAGAAGCACGTACAGTCTATGGTCTCGAAAGACCAAAAGTACTCTCGCCACGGCCTCACCGTCGTCCTAGCACTCGTCCCGGGACGAACCTGTCACAGAGTGGGAAGTCAGTGACCAGGAGAATAAAGCATGAGCAACTAGGGCGATAAGTAAAGCAAACCGCAGTAAAACCAGAGTAACCGCCCTCCTCATCATGCACTCGATAGTATCCCTGCATAATCAGTAATACCCGTAACGCCTGTAACACCTGTAACACCTATAACACCTGTAACACCTATACACCTGACCTCGTCGGGCACCTATCCCGACGGATCGCACCGCTCACACCTTGATGCCTCAAACCCCACACCTACGGGGGCCCCCACTACGTCACCTCGTGGGTATACACGGGTCATCGACCACTTTTCCGGAAAAGCACACCCTTGGCGGTGGCCAAACCGCGGGTGCGCGTGCTGCAGCCTCGAGCATAGTAACCACATACACATACATAACATAGGCACCGCGACACTTGGTCGCTATAACATTAATGAGAGCATATGATAAATGATAACAGGAGTTAACAATATTAAATGATGCATCTACTTACTCTTACACCCTTCCCACAATACCGTAATTCAAACACCGAAAGAATTCCCTATAACGGGGTGTATCCCCCTGCACCGTGGCCCTCAGTCGCCACAAATATGATGACAATGAGATATAAAAGTAACGAGAATATGCGCAAGAGGTTCTAAGGGGTACCCACCTGGAATGCGAAGAAAAGGGTGCGCTGAAAATCCCAGTTGAAAATCCTCCCACCTTGTTTCCGAAAAACAAAGTAGAAAAAAAGTGTTAGAAACATCGTCGCGGTCAAAAACACTCAAAAACGGGGCGAAGTGGGCCAAAACGGAGCTTCTGGGCTCAAAAGCTGAAGGCTGGTGCACGGTCCAGGCGTGGACCGGGTCTGCGGCCAAGGGTGGCGGCCCTCACAGACCGGGCGCACACTGTGCGGTGAACCGCGCTTGCGGGCTGGGCCGGCGCACGCAACCGTGCACCGGGTCTGCGCCCCCAGGCCGCGGGGCATGCGCCGGGTGCACGCCCGGCGTGTGGACCGCGCACTTGCGGCCCGGTCTGGCGCACGCAGCTGTGCGCCGGGTTCACGCCCGCAGGTGGCCGAGCCGTGCGCCGGGTGCACGATCGGCTGGTGGACCTGTAGTGACCCGACCCTTAGGGGTATTTTTGAACTCGCATGTAACCGCTTAGGCCTTAAGCGAAATAAAATTATTTAATTTTCTTAAGTCGGCCGGGACGAGGTGTGTGTATTTTTCTGCGATAGAGCGCGAAAAACGGGGACCGACGGTGCGATCGAATTCGAAATCCGATGTCGGGATCTCCCGGAACGGGATCCTTAGTGACGCGGTAAATAGTCACGCATCGGAAGCCGTGCAAAATATCTTGCACCCGTTAGAGATAAGGTGGGTTATCCCAAAGGGGGATGATTAATTAATTAATCAATTATCCGATAAGAGGAGTTCGATTCTCTTACGAATTAATTAAAGGATTTAAATTGGTGGGATTTTATCTCGTGGATTGGATAAGAGATAAAATCCGGATATTTAATTTGGGGATTTATTTCCCATGATTATTTAATAAAGGTGATTAAATAATCGGTGACCAGGATTTAAAATTAAGATTTAAATATCCGGTAATTTGAATCCAATTGGGAATTTGATTTCCCATGATTATTTAATAAAGGTGATTAAATAATCGGTGGTCAGGATTTAAAGGTGAGAAATATCCCGTCAGTCGGATATTTACTTGAGAAATAGAAACGGGGAATTTTGGGTTTTTTCCTACGTACGTAAATAAAGAGGAAATAATCAAACGATCAAATATGAGGGATCGACGGTAAGGATTAATTAATTAAGGAACTAATTAATTAAGGTCAAATATCCGAGGAGAACTTTGACGGTGTTACGTGTGAAATTAGATAAAAAAAGGGGGATAAATAAATAACAGATTATTTATTCCCCCGTTACCAACGAAACCCTAATTTAGAATTACCGCCTCTCAAATCGCCCCCTTCGTGCGTACCGAAAACCCCAACCGGTGAGGAGAGAAAAAGAAAAGAGGCGGAACCCTAACCGAAGAAAGGAGAAGGGAAAAGAAAGGAACCCGATTGCTCCGAACATCGATCGGAAGGCAAAAGTGAGACCGGGCGTCCTTCCCGACAATCTTCGGTAAGCAAAATATTTTTAGAATTTTTGGGAATTTTTCCGTCGCTTTTTGTTAAGTAATTTTTGGACTCCTCCGTCGTCCCCGTCACCGACGTCGTCCCCGTCGCCGCGAAACGGACGGCGATGGCGGAGAGGACCGCGGACGGCGAAGACGGAGGAGGGTCGCGAACGGCGAAGGCGGCGACGGAACCGCGTGAGCGCCGCGCGAGCAAACCCGCGCGGGGCGCCGCGCGGGCAACCCGCGCGGGCGCCGCGCGGGGCGGCCCCGCCGCGCGGGCAACCCGCGCGGGCGCCGCGCGGGGACCCCGCCCGCGCGGGCGCCGCGCGGGCACCCCGCAGGCGCCGCGCGGGCCCGCGCCCGCGCGGGCACCGCACGGTGCGCCGCGCGGGGCCCCGCCCGCACGGGCGCCGCGCGGGCACCGCGCGGTGCCCCGCGCGGGGCCCCGCCCGCGCGGGCACCCGCGCGGGCCCGCACCCGCGCGGGCGCCGCCCGCGCGGGCGCCGCGCGGGGCCCGCCCGCGCGGGCACCGCGCGGGCCAGCACCCGCGCGGGCGCCGCGCGGGGCTCCGCCCGCGCGGGCGCTGCGCGGGCGCCGCACGGGCGCCGCCCGCGGAGCCCGCCGTGCGGGTTCGAGCCGCGCAGGGCTCCGACGGGCGGCGACGGCGGTGCGGGGAGTGTTCCGGTTTGGCGACCGGACGGTGCCGGGCTCATTCCGTCAATTTGTAAAGTGGGGGTTTTTCCGTTTTGAGGTGTTAGTGTGTGTTTTTGACCATAATTTGTCCGTGCGGACTTTTCCTAGGTCCGGGTGCGCAGCGGGGGAGCGCGAAGGATATAGGTGTTCCGATTGCTCTCCAACAAGGTGGGTACAGTTGCTATAAGTGCAACAAGTGCAGTAAGTGCATCTATCGACATTAAAAGTGCTCTCAATTTACCTAACAAAGTAGATGTACAGTTTAACCTTTCGCATAAATGTTTTTATCTAACATCTGATGCGGCTGCGGTCGCGGTGCCCACGACACGCCGATCTCGGCAATCCCATTGTTGGATGTTGCACGTACACAGGCGGTTTGGCCACCGCATGGGTGTACTTTTCCGGAGAAGCGGTCTATGTGACTCGTGCTCCCCACGTGAGGTGGGGACCCCTTCACGGCGGCTAAAGGTACCGCACTAGCCGAGGAAGGGGGCATCAATTGTCCGGTTCGGGGAGATGTTGACAACCCCGACGGGACGGTGGCACTAAAGTAAACAAAATGAGTAATGTGAGTGCAGGTGTTAGCGAAAGGTTCTGGTGTATTCGGTTTGCTTTTCCTTCCTTGTTGTTATTTAAACATCTACTTTGTTTGTCACTGATTTTACCCACTCCGTGACAGGTATTCCTAGGTGCGTTAGCCGGGATGGCGGTGAGACAGCGTCGCGAGGACCGTAGTCGGGCGCTTGGTTATCTCTATTATATCTCATTTCTTTTACGCTATTTTAGTTGATTTGCTTGTGGACTACTTTAGTTGTGGATTACTTCAGCCATGGACTTGTATTAGTTAGCACTGTGGATGAGGTGTATCTTTATGCTTTGATACTCTTAGTGGTGTTTTCATTCGCGGCATGGTTTCAAGATAAATATTTGATTGCGAAAACGTTTTCTCAAACAAGGTGCCGAGTGGGCACGGATTTTACAACTCTGAGTTTTATCCTTTCCAAACTCTGACGCCGCTTTATAAACCTGCTTTAATTGGTGTGATTGTCTACTGTGTGGTTGTTGGTTGGTGATTAATGTGTGACATTTGTGATTGAATTGTATGTGTAAATGAGACGCCGTGCATACACAAAGGAGACTCTGTCCGTGGACAGAGTGAATTTGTGTATGTGGCGGTCTGGCACGCACCGGGGTCGAAATTTGTATTACCTTATTAAAGAAAAAAAAATAGACACGCATTTTCCCGCTTCAATTGACTCAAAAACCCCCGGGGGCGTGACAGGAACGCGGCTGAGGGAGCCGTACGGGATGAACAGTAAGTTTCCCGTTTCGCGATTTCTTCTCCGTTTTCGCTCCCGTGCGACACCGGCGACGACCCCGCGAACACGGTAACGGCGGCGGCGGCCTCCCGTTTAACAACGGCGGCGGCGGCCTCCCGCTTAGCACCAAACTCGCCTCAAACGCGGTATGACAACAAGGAAAACCTCCTACCGAAAAGGAACGGAAAGATCCAAACCGCTCACCTCGTTCTCGCTGGTAAGGGAGGAAGAAAGAGGATCGTCCCGCTCTCGGTTCCTCACGCCCACGGTTGAAAAGGGAGGAAATATGAATTGGGGTTCCCCTTTTCCTTTCTTAAAAGCGCCGCCTTAAACCCTAGCCGTCAAGAGAAAAACCCTACGGCCCCCGGTTTTAAGAAAACCCTAAAATAACCGGAACAAAAACCGACGGCTACGATTGTCTCGTAAAGCGTGCCAATCGCTCACACGGATCCCGGAGCACCTAAAAGGGGTCCAAACTTTAAAATTAAATTTCGGGAGATCCCGGGGTCGGAATTCAAATCTGATCGCGCCACCGTTCACCGTTTTGCGAGCTCTACCACCTAAAAATACCCGCGCGTCCCGACGGTCTGCCCAGAAATTCTCGAATTTCAACCCCTCCTTAATCAACTGAAAAAAATATTTAATTAGGACTCAAAACGGAAACCGTAAGGTCGAGGTACCGCCCAAAAGATAAAAATAATCCACTGACATAAAAAAAATAAAAGGTCCGATCGCAGCAGGATTCCGTCCGATCACCTCGAAAAGCGTGCCGGCCACTTAGCACGGATTCCGATACACCACTCAATGGCAAACGCTTTGACCCCCATCCCGGGAGATCCGTAAATCGGAATCCGAATCCGTTCGCTTCGCCGCCCTCCGTTTTTCGAGAACAATCGCAGAACAATACTCGCGGTCCAGGCCAGCCCATTGCAGAAAACATAGTGAAAAGTTTTCCTAACAGTCCCGTCAAAATAAAAGGAGGTATGCAAGGGCAAGGGAATGCCAGGACTCTACATCACTCACCACTTAAAAGAAGTTTCATCCTCGAAACTTAATCTTGGTCTGCAACGAGTAACCCTGGGTGGTACTCTCTCATCTCTGACGCCAGTTCCCAAGTCGCTTCCCATTCTGCCTAGTTGTTCCACAGCCCTTTCACATAGGGGATCGTCCAATTGCGCAACCTTTTTGTCCTCTCGTGCTAAGATCTGCACCGGTATTTCATCGAAGCCCAGGTCCTTTCTGAGCTCGACAGCAGTGACCATCCATCACCCAAATCAAGTACGCAGGCTTGGAGCATATCTTCGAGAATTCGGATCATTCGCTCGGATTGTCCGTCGGTTTGGGAGTGAAACGCCGTGCTGAAGTGTGGTTTAGTCCCTAGAGCTCGTTGTAGCCTCTCCCAAGGGTTTGACACAAGCCGAGTGTCTCTAGTCCACATCATATGGATGGGTGGGGAAAGAGCCGACTTCGTCAATCGATCCACTGTAACTCAAACCGCATCGTGTCCTCGATGCGATGCGGAAAACTCGTGACGAATGCCTTGGTGATTCGCTCCCATTTCCATTCTGGTACAGGTAGAGATTGTAGTTTTCCCGCCGGGCACTGATGTTCGGCCTTTTACTTGTTAACATCCCAAACAGCGAGTAGCAAACTGTGTTACATCCCCTTTCAGTTTCATCCACCAAGAATTCTGCTTGAGGTCCTCGTACATCTTCGTGTCACCCGGATGTGCTGGGAAGGGAGCGCAGTGCGCCTCTGACAGTATCTCTTCCTTTAACTCTAGCAGCTCGGGCACGCAAATCTGCCGCCGGGACGTATTGCGTCGTTCACACTCGCCGAAAGGTCGCTGGCGTGGTCCGGGGGTCTTGTCTCGAATAGACTGTATCCGTGCGCCCATTTTCTAACCTTCTAGGGTTTCTCTAAGAGGGTTGGCTTGACCATCAAGGACAAAAGTCGCGCGACAATACCGGTCCTGCTGAGTGCTCGCGCTCATCGGTTTCCCCCCCTCGATTTGACCCTTCCTACTCAAAACATCCGCTACTACACTGCCTTTCCCGGGGTGATACTGAATGGACAAGCCGAGTCCTTCAGTAACTTCAGCCAATGTTTCTGCCGCAAAAATCAAATCCTTCTATGTGAACAAAACTTAGGACTCTGGCGATCCGAAAACACATCGCGATGAACTCCAAACGGTGGTGTCTCCAAAGCTTCAAAACGAAAACGATTGCTGCCAGTTCCGGATCGTATGTCGGGCAGTTCCGCTCACATTCTTGAACTTAGCAAACAGCTTCCGGTCCCTGAGATTCCGGAGAAAAATCCGTAAGTGCTCCTCGCAGTCGATTAGAGAGGTCGTCAATCCCGGACTTGTTCTTCACTGTAACTTTGCTTATCTCCCTACAGTCGATGCGTAGGCGTAGGCTTCCATTCTTCTTTTGCACGAAGCGCACGGGTGCGCCCCAAGGCGATACACTCGGTCTGATGAACCCTCTATTCAGAAAAACTCCTTGTTGTGCCTTAGATTCCCTCAGTCCCGCGAAGCCATTCCGCAAGGCGCCTAAGGAATAGGTTGCGTGTCTGGTAGAAGCTCGAAAGAGAGGGTGACCTCTCACCCGGGGGTATTCCCGGCAATTCAGTCAAGGGGACGTCAGAAGAAACCCTTACAATGGGGTGTCAGTGAACGATGCAAAGGGTCAAGTCGCCAGGCTCACTCAACCCAAGTAGCTATACACCCGCCGAATACCTCGTGAACCAGTCCATTCCCAGCATCTCGTCGTATTCCTGCTTCCCGACTCGGAATTCCCAGTCACGACGCCGCCGGTCCGCACACCACCCCAGCCGGCTCTGAGCAGTCAGCAACAAGGTCTCGCGATGTGTCGAGGTACCCCAGTCATACCGCCCACCCCGTACCAATGATTCCTTAAAAGTCCAAAACATCCAACCCGACGACGAGGAAAACAACCCACATAACGCCCTCACAAGGCTCCGAGAGGTGCCAACAAAACAGGCTGGGTTACTAACTATCATAAATTCTCCTCTGAAGACAACGAACTCACCTGACACCAACACGGGCTGCTCCCCTCCGTCGCCGACGCTGGATACTTCCACCCGTCACCAACACGGGCCACAAGCTGGGAGCATAACCACCATCCCGGGCCACTCGCTCCGACTACCCATCCTACCGAGGCGACGGTCGAAACTAACGTTAGGTTTCAGCTCTAAGACCTACCACCAAGTCTACCCCACAAAAAGGGCCGCGTACAGGGCCCCCTAGCCGAAGGTGACCAGAGCCAAAACTCCGAGTAGTCGTCAGATTCCCCCCCTTGACTCACACCTGCCCCAAAAGATCACCATCCACAACGCTCCCAAACCAAACCTCAAGGCCATAACTTAGTCATGGGAAGCTGGCGACAAAACCCACAAGGTGAGGTCCTACCTCCGACCTGGTACCGACGGGGTGCGACGCTCTAAATTGCCGCTATCTCTTGGTCCCAAACCGTTGCCCCACCAAGTACCGGGCACCGAATCGAGCGGTAAACTTCCAGACCAACAGTGACACTCCCAACTAGAAGAAAAAAATCAAAGCTCAAGGTCCGTTCGGCAAAGACCTCCAGGTACTGAAGACTATCCGTCTGAAATCTAAAGGGTCGGAAGAAGACAAGCAACGCGATCAGCGAGGAGAACCGTGTCAAAAAATTGCCTAGGTTCACTAAACGCACTCGAGGGATCACAGGCCAACCCACCAGCAGGACAACCGAACCGACGCACTTGTGCCGAAAACAGAAACCCAACCCAAAGCTTTACCACCACATCCCCACTAAAAGGAGCCACTCGGCACCACCCAGCATCAAAGCTAAACCCCCTATTAAAAGTCACCACTTACGCACCCTCGTGCGAAGCGAGGTACGGTCTCTCTCTAACTCCAAAACGAGGCCAAACGAAGAGGATTTACTAGCCCCGGTGGCCTCCCTTTCTAACCCAAAGGTGCCCCCCGTGAACCCATCACGACGATCTCTACAACCGTCGCAGTGTCTACGGTGAAAGGTCGAACTATGGGTAACAAACTTAGGGGAAGAATCCTCATTCCCACCCATACCTTGCCCGTGGTGCAAAAGGAATCGACCGACTACCCGCTGTAGCTTAACACCAGAAGACCCAGAAGGTACAAGTTTAGACAACGGCTATCGAGTTACCCATGACCGACAGACGGCCGACAAACCAACAACCACCGGTGGGTAGTGCTACCACCCGAGCTAAACCGGAAAAAGAAACTCAACAGTCCCCGCACTCCCGCATCCCTACGCAGGTATACCCTGATCATTTCATTAGTTAGTAGCTAGTGGTAATGTGCTCCAGTGGATGTTGGACAGCGACTACTGTGGTTAAAGCTGTTTCTCTCTGATACCATCTTAATCTGTCACGCCCCGGGGGTTTCATTAAGCGAAAGACGACCACCGAAAATGGTTTGAATTTGCGTATATTTTTTTTTTAAAAAATCAAACTCCCCCGGTGCGTGCCCAGACCCGCCGCATATACAAATTCACTCTGCGAACGGGCAAAGTCTCCTTTGTATATGCACGGCGTCCTGACTACAACCATCTCACAATCATCACTTTAACCACACTAGTTCAACAGTCGAATGCATACAATCGTTTTCCTTAAGTATACAAAGGCTGGTTAGCTTTGAAAAGATAAATCCACAATTTTTCTTTTTGAAACGGTGCCCACACGGCACCCAGGTTTTTCAAAACGATTTTCGAAGTCCATGAATCCACAGGGTTTTAAAAATGGTGCCCACAGGACACCCACGTTTTCAAAACAGTTTTCGAAATATTTTCCTTTCCTTTTCTTTTGTAGTTTGAAAGCGGCCCAACGGGAAGAGCAAAACAAACACACACAAAGATAATAAACGACATTCCAACATCCACATCGACCCCACAAGGGTATCGCAATCCACATAGCAAACTACTAACAGGTAATGCAATGAGCAAAATAGAAGCACGTACAGTCTATGGTCTCGAAAGACCAAAAGTACTCTCGCCACGGCCTCACCGTCGTCCTAGCACTCGTCCCTGGACGAACCTGTCACAGAGTGGGAAGTCAGTGACCAGGAGAATAAAGCACGAGCAACTAGGGCTATAAGTAAAGCAAACCGCAGTAAAACCAGAGTAACCGCCCTCCTCATCATGCACTCGATAGTATCCCTGCATAATCAGTAATACCCGTAACGCCTGTAACACCTGTAACACCTATAACAGCTGTAACACCTATACACCTGACTCGTCGGGCACCTATCCCGACGGATCGCACCGCTCACACCTTGATGCCTCAAACCCCACACCTACGGGGGCCCCCACTACGTCACCTCGTGGGTATACACGGGTCATCGACCACTTTTCCGGAAAAGCACACCCTTGGCGGTGGCCAAACCGCGGGTGCGCGTGCTGCAGCCTCGAGCATAGTAACCACATACACATACATAACATAGGCACCGCGACACTTGGTCGCTATAACATTAATGAGAGCATATGATAAATGATAACAGGAGTTAACAATATTAAATGATGCATCTACTCACTCTTACACCCTTCCCACAATACCGTAATTCAAACACCGAAAGAATTCCCTATAACGGGGTGTATCCCCCTGCACCGTGGCCCTCAGTCGCCACAAATATGATGACAATGAGATATAAAAGTAACGAGAATATGCGCAAGAGGTTCTAAGGGGTACCCACCTGGAATGCGAAGAAAAGGGTGCGCTAAAAATCCCAGTTGAAAATCCTCCCACCTTGTTTCCGAAAAACAAAGTAGAAAAAAAGTGTTAGAAACATCGTCGCGGTCAAAAACACTCAAAAACGGGGCGAAGTGGGCCAAAAACGGAGCTTCTGGGCTCAAAAGCTGAAGGCTGGTGCACGGTCCAGGCGTGGACCGGGTCTGCGGCCAAGGGTGGCGGCCCTCACAGACCGGGCGCACACTGTGCGGTGAACCGCGCTTGCGGGCTGGGCCGGCGCACGCAACCGTGCACCGGGTCTGCGCCCCCAGGCCGCGGGGCATGCGCCGGGTGCACGCCCGGCGTGTGGACCGCGCACTTGCGGCCCGGTCTGGCGCACGCAGCTGTGCGCCGGGTTCACGCCCGCAGGTGGCCGAGCCGTGCGCCGGGTGCATGATCGGCTGGTGGACCGCGGCTGAGGGAGCCGTACGGGATGAACAGTAAGTTTCCCGTTTCGCAATTTCTTCTCCGTTTTCGCTCCCGTGCGACACCGGCGACGACCCCGCGAACACGGTAACGGCGGCGGCGGCCTCCCGTTTAACAACGGCGGCGGCGGCCTCCCGCTTAGCACCAAACTCGCCTCAAACGCGGTACGACAACAAGGAAAACCTCCTACCGAAAAGGAACGGAAAGATCCAAACCGCTCACCTCGTTCTTGCTGGTAAGGGAGGAAGAAAGAGGATCGTCCCGCTCTCGGTTCCTCACGCCCACGGTTGAAAAGGGAGGAAATATGAATTGGGGTTCCCCTTTTCCTTTCTTAAAAGCGCCGCCTTAAACCCTAGCCGTCAAGAGAAAAACCCTACGGCCCCCGGTTTTAAGAAAACCCTAAAATAACCGGAACAAAAACCGACGGCTACGATTGTCTCATAAAGCGTGCCAATCGCTCACACGGATCCCGGAGCGCCTAAAAGGGGTCCAAACTTCAAAATTAAATTCCGGGAGATCCCGGGGTCGGAATTCAAATCTGATCGCGCCACCGTTCACCGTTTTGCGAGCTCTACCACCTAAAAATACCCGCGCGCCCCGACGGTCTGCCCAGAAATTCTCGAATTTCAACCCCTCCTTAATCAACTGAAAAAAATATTTAATTAGGACTCAAAACGGAAACCGTAAGGTCGAGGTACCGCCCAAAAGATAAAAATAATCCACTGACATAAAAAAAATGAAAGGTCCGATCACAGCAGGATTCCGTCCGATCACCTCGAAAAGCGTGCCGGCCACTTAGCACGGATTCCGATACACCACTCAATGGCAAACGCTTTGACCCCCATCCCGGGAGATCCGTAAATCGGAATCCGAATCCGTTCGCTTCGCCGCCCTCCGTTTTTCGAGCACAATCGCAGAACAATACTCGCGGTCCAGGCCAGCCCATTGCAGAAAACATAGTGAAAAGTTTTCCTAACAGTCCCGTCAAAATAAAAGGAGGTATGCAAGGGCAAGGGAATGCCAGGACTCTACAGTATGGATCTTGAACATCATCTCCGCATCGCGAGCTAGGAAGCTGATAGCAGGTGGGTGCATGGCCTATCTGGCCTCGGTGGACCTAACGGCTCGACCCACTCCCTCTCCATCCGACATCCCGGTCGTAAGGGAATATCCGGACGTATTTCCGGCGGAGCTTCCTGGGATGCCACCCGAACGAGAGGTCGACTTTCCCATCGAGTTACTTCCAGGCACTAAACCCATCACGAAGGCGCCGTACAGGATGGCCTTCGCCGAGTTGAAGGAACTCAAGGCACAACTGGAGGATCTTTTGGATAAAGGCTTCATCCGACCTAGCGTGTCGCCATGGGGCACGCCCGTTTTGTTCGTAAGGAAGAAGGACGGAAGCCTTCGCCTGTGCATTGACTACCGAGAATTAAACAAGGTCACCATCAAGAACAAGTATCCGTTGCCACGGATTGACAACTTGTTCGACCAGCTACAAGGAGCAACCGTGTTCTCGAAGATCGACCTGCAGTCTGGCTATCACCAGCTCCGAGTTAGGGGCGAGGACATCCCCAAGACAGCGTTCCGGACTCGCTATGGTCACTACGAGTTCACGGTGATGCCGTTCGGGCTCGCAAACGCCCCAGCGGTATTTATGGATATGATGAATAGGGTGTTCAAACCCTTCTTAGATATTTTTGTAGTGGTCTTCATTGACGACATTCTCATCTACTCCCGTACAGATGAGGAACATGAAGAGCATCTGCGCACAGTCCTCCAGACCCTACGGGAACAGAAACTCTACGCCAAACTCAAAAAGTGTGAGTTTTGGCTCCCGAGGTGGGCTTTCTGGGGCATATCGTGTCGGCTGCTGGGATTGCGGTCGACCCGAAGAAGATAGATTCGGTAACCGACTGGCCCAGGCCGACGACGGTAACTGAGATTCGAAGCTTCCTGGGTCTGGCAGGGTATTACAGACGCTTTGTGGAAGGCTTCTCCAAGATAGCCATGCCCCTGACTCGCCTGACCCGTAAAGGAGAAAAGTACATCTGGACAGATCAATGCCAGAAGAGTTTTGAAGAACTCAAGAACAAGTTGACGCGAGCCCCGGCGCTTGCTCTACCGGAGCCCGGCGAGGACTATGAGGTGTACTGCGATGCGTCGCGGAACGGTCTCGGGGGCGTGCTTATGCAACGGGGTAAAGTCATAGCCTATGCGTCAAGGCAACTCAAGGAGTACGAGAGAAACTACCCCGTGCACGACCTGGAGCTTGCAGCCGTCGTGTTCGTCCTCAAGTTGTGGAGACACTATTTGTACGGAACACACTGCAATGTGTACTCTGATCATCAGAGCCTCGAGTACCTCTTCACCTAGAAGGAATTAAATTTGCGGCAAAGGCGGTGGCTCGAACTACTAAAAGACTACGATCTAACCATCCACTACCACCCCGGGAAGGCGAACGTGGTGGCGGATGCCTTGAGCCGCAAAGGACAGACGGCGGAATCAATGACGAACGCCCTTACCCAGCAGGATGTTACGGCATTTTGGTGTTGGCATATTTCGTGAGTCAAGTCAGTGAGTTGAGTCGGAGTCTTAAAGGGATCAAATTGTCAATCAGCAATCAAAGACTTAGAGAAGATTCAACAAGAGCTCAAGTTGACACTCAGTGTCTTGAGTCTTGAAGATTGAAGGTGAAGAATTGTGGATCAGTTACATCAATCTCAAGAAGAAAGTATTCAAAAGGATCAGGTATGTTTAACTAAATAATTTTGGTGATCCGAATACTTTCTTATAGTGTAGAAACACTTGGATGATTTTTTAATTGCATAAAAATCAAAAACTGGACATGGGACATGTTCAGGATCCGGATCAGATGATCCAATCCGGATCCCGAAGGGTATTAGTTCAAGTGCAAATCCAATCCGGATCCAAGCCTATTCTGATCCGGATCCCGAACATTGGATGTTGCTGAAATTCATGAACGATCCGGATCGGGCCTTGCGATCCGGATCCCGAACCCTTGGATTTCTGGAATCGTCAATCTCGTTACGACGATCCGGATCGCAGTAATCCCGATCCGGATCGCCGTCCTGAAAAATTCCAGATAAGGTATGTTTTTGATTCTTATCTCTTTCCAAAGGTTTCTAAACTATAAATAGACACTTAGGGTTTCTCAAGAACGTGGGAGCACGGCCGATCAATTTATAAAACACTTGAGAGCAACCCTAGAGGCTAGGTTTTTACCGTTCTTCTTTATAGCCTCTTTTAGGTCAATTCGATGGTTCTTTCAAGAACATATCTTTTGTCGAATTGATCTAATCTTTGCTTAGAGATTTTTTCCATGGATCTTCATTGATAATCTAAGCAAAGGATCACCATCGAAGCCAATATTCTTACCGGCTGAGTTTGCGTCGTGGATTCGACGTGGCACCGTGGATTCGGTGTGTTGAAGGCGTTTCGTGGATTCGAAACGTGTGCTCGTGGATTCGAGTGGCGTTCGTGGATTCGAACGTGTGCAGTGGACGTGCAAACGTTGGAGCGCAAGGTCCGAAGAAATTGAAGGAGGGGTTAAATCCGTGGAGACGGTAATCACCTTGTTATTCTTCGTTTCTTTGTGGATTGTTATTGCGTGGACATCCAACCGGTCAGCGCAAGGTCCGAAGAAGTTGAAGGAGGGGTTGAGTCCGTGGAGTCGGTAATCACCTTGTTATTCTTCAATTCTTAGTGGATTGTTATTGCGTGTTGGTCCCGTGGTTTTTCTCCTGGATTGGAGTTTCCACGTAAATCTCGGTGTGTTGATTTTTATTTTCCGCATTATTTTTTATTTTTGCACTGAGATTGGTTTTTATAATATTACACCTATTCACCCCCCTCTAGGTGTTTGATAGTACCTATTTAGATCCTTGTGGATCCTAAATAACTCTACAATTGGTATCAGAGCGGGTTTTAGGTTTATCTATCATAATGGGTGAAAGTGGTAATATTTTTAGACCTCCTCTTTTTGATGGGACCAATTATGCATATTGGAAAATGCGGATGAGAGCTTTTCTCATCTCTATTGATGAGCGGGTATGGCAAACCGTTGAATACGGTTGGGTGCATCCGGTTGAGGAAGTAGGAAATTCTACTACCCCAAAACCTCGCTCTAGATGGTCTAAAGAGGAAATCGAAAGATCTTCTTACAATGGGAAAGGTATGAACGCTCTTTTTAATTCTCTTTCCTCGACTGAATTTTCGAGAATTTCCGCGTGTGAAACCGCGAAGGAAATTTGGGATATTCTCAAAATTACACATGAGGGTACTAATCTTGTAAAAATTCAAAAGCTCCAGATGCTTACAAGTCAATTTGACTCTATTCATATGGAAGAGCATGAATTGTTTACAGATTATTACACTAGACTTCAAGATGTAATTAATACATGTGCTAATTTAGGAGAAAAGATCCCGGAGTCGAAAATTGTAAGAAAGATTCTTCGGACTCTTCCGGAACGGTTTAGGGCAAAGGTTACCGCCATTGAAACCGTTAGTCATCCGGATGAGATGAGTGTAGAGGAATTAGTAGGTGCTTTACAAACTTATGAGATGACTTTTCCTACTAATCAAAATTCTTCCAAGTCTTCTTCTAAGCTTACAGGTATTGCATTCAAATCAACAAAGGAAGAAGATGACGAATCGAGTTCCGACGATGAAATCTCTTTGCCGATTTTGAAGAACAACTGGCGCGGATCACAAAGAAATTTCGTCGAAATTTTGGAAGAATCGAACCGATGGATCTTCATCCACGAAACCATCTAAAGGATCATCGGGTTCTAAATCCTCTAAACTCAAAGGCGTTGCAAAACCTTCTAAAGAAAAAGAAAACGATGATTTCGAAGGGGAAATCCGATGCTATCGATGCAGAGGCTACGGCCATATTTCAACGGATTGTCCTTCTAAGAAATCATACAAAAAGAAGGCTTTGCAAGCAAAAACTTGGGACGATTCTAGTTACGATGAATCGACCTCAAGTGAAGAGGAAAAAGAAAAAATTGTTGCTTCTCATGCCTCTCAAATTCCCTCTTCTAAATTGTGCTTATCATCTTTAGTCACTGACTCTATTCCTTTGATTTTGCATGAAACATCAACATCCGGAGGAGAGTCATCAAGTGAGGGGGAGTCGGACGAAGAAGAACTCGTTGAGGCATACCAACAACTTCTTGCGGAATCAAAGAAGATGGCCAAACTTAACAAGAAGTTGAGGAAGCAACGACATGAAGTTCAAGACGAGAATCAAGCTTTAAAGTTCAAACTTCATGATCTCGAGGAGGAACATGGACGAGTATTAGACAACAATAGAATCCTCCAAGACAAGCTAAACCAATCGGAGACAAACGCTAAATCATATATGGACAAGGTTGGTTTTCTTGAAAAGCAGTTTGAAGAAATTCATGTCACCAACCAAGCTTTGACCAAGCAAGTTCATCAACTCAAATCCGACATACAAAGGCTTTCAATGGATTCCAAGAAACTTGATTGTATGTCCGGATTAGGTCAATCAAGCAAGGTTGGTTTGGGATTTAAAAAGAACCAAACTGTGAAGGCTTCAAGTTCCACAATAAAATTGAAAGAAAGAACTTGTCACCTATGTGGACTTGAAGGACATTTGGTGAAGGTTTGCCCGAAAAAGAGAAAGAAAAATTCTTCGGCAACTTCATCTCCGGAGCGAACTCAAAGGATTCAAAAGACACATCAAGTCAATGGAGTTCACTCAACCCACCAAAGGTCCGAGCCACAACTTCGATCATACAAGTGGATTATCGCGAGGCAAAGACCTAAGGTGGACCAACAGTCAAAGCGGACAACCCCCGGCCACAACGAATCAAGACAACCCAAAATCCAGCGATTTTGGATTCGGAAAGGTGATATCTTTCCTTGTCTTAAGTTCTAAATAGCTTATGACTGTGTGTAATGCTTTGATTGGTTTTCCCTTCATATTTTTCTTAATCTCTGCATTACATGTTTTTCGATGCTCTTTGTTTTTATACTTTGTTCTTGAACAAAAGGGTTTCTAACGAACAAGTGCATTGAATAAAAAGGGCTTCACGTTCATTCACTCCAAATTAAATTTTTCTTGGATTATCAACTTGACTCCATATTCATAATCTTGAAGACACTTCATTTAAAGGAGTTGTTTAATTGAGCATTGGCTAAATTGACTTTAATTGCATCCTTTCACGCATTTAGAAATTTATTATGCTTTTGATATCATAATATTTCAATGTTGCAATGATCATTTATGTTAATTAATTCATCTTTTAAGTGATCAAAGTCAATTTCTCTCTCAATGATCTCTTGGTATAGTCATTATCATATTTGATTGCTTAGTCGAGTATGAATGCGAGATCAATCTTTGGTTGAATACCTTATATATTAAATAATTGATAGCCAATTGAGGGGGAGTCAATGAAATGTAAAATGCTCAAAAGATGTGGAAAGAGTTACATCCCAATGAGGAGTGTGAAAACTACCACCACATGGAGGAAAAGAAAAAGAAAAAGATACTCCATGAATGCAAAGCAAATTTTTGTTTCAAAAATGTTGATGAAATGCATAATGAAATACTTGACTCAGTCATATTTCATGGTTGGTATAAGGTGGGATTTTTGTTAAAAGATGCTCGAAGAGCCACTCCTTCAACAGATTGTCTAGATATATTATCTAACTTATCGGGGATTTCAAACATCTATTGATCTTTGTACTTCATTTTCTTTACCAAAATTGATGATTTGATAAAGGCATTACTCATAAGATCAGGTTAGATGTAATTGAAAGTGTTCAACTTTAAGAGTTTTAATTTCCATAAATTTTCGTTTCATTTTTGAGTATTTTTGATAGATTTGGTATAATCTATTTCTTGTTGCATGAAACGATGACTTTTGTTTAAAGTTGATACGCTAAAGTGCTTACATACTCTTTCTGGTTTTTATTTTTCTAAATTATTCTAATGAAAGAAAATTGGATTGAATGACATCTTATTAATTCATTGGTTAAAGCACTTATTTTGTTTTCTTGATGGAATACAAATCGGTATTCAAAGATTTCAAAATCTGGATTTGTTTCAAGAAATTATTTGATTTTTGTTCTTGAGTACCGGTACGCAATCTGCATTTTTGTTATATACCGGAACTGAGCTTTTATCTCTCTTTCTCTATGAACTAATGTTGTTAGTGATTTCCTTTTGTCTAGTATGTTCACTGTTTGACAATTTGTGACAAAAAGGGGGAGAAGAGAAATGAGAACGGAAAATGATGATCGTATCACAAAGGGGGAGAACATTGATGCTCAAGAACATGGAGAACATGGAGAACATGTTAGAGATGTGAGATGCTCAAGATAGGGGGAGATAAAGAAAAAATTGAAAGAGCCGAAAAACAAAAGAACCAAAAGGACGAATCAAATGTAGGATTTTAATTTCTAACGACTAACGTTTGATTTTGTTTGGAGTTTTGTTTTGCAGGAATTACATCACTTTAAGACTCCAAGTCCTAAGTCATAGAGTATGTTCTAGGACTGTTTGGTTCAAATGTATTTTGTATTTATTGGATCTTTCACGCAAAGAAAATCAATGTTTTGGTGATGACATTGAATTTCGAATTTTTTGGTTTAAGATGAGTGACTTGAGCGGTTTTATGTATTTTTGGGTTTTGTCACGAAATTGCCAAAGGGGGAGATTGTTACGGCATTTTGGTGTTGGCATATTTCGTGAGTCAAGTCAGTGAGTTGAGTCGGAGTCTTAAAGGGATCAAATTGTCAATCAGCAATCAAAGACTTAGAGAAGATTCAACAAGAGCTCAAGTTGACACTCAGTGTCTTGAGTCTTGAAGATTGAAGATGAAGAATTGTGGATCAGTTACATCAATCTCAAGAAGAAAGTATTCAAAAGGATCAGGTATGTTTAACTAAATAATTTTGGTGATCCGAATACTTTCTTATAGTGTAGAAACACTTGGATGAATTTTTAATTGCATAAAAATCAAAAACTGGACATGGGACATGTTCAGGATCCGGATCAGATGATCCAATCCGGATCCCGAAGGGTATTAGTTCATGTGCAAATCCAATCCGGATCCAAGCCTATTCTGATCCGGATCCCGAACATTGGATGTTGCTGAAATTCATGAACGATCCGGATCGGGCCTTGCGATCCGGATCCCGAACCCTTGGATTTCTGGAATCGTCAATCTCGTTACGACGATCCGGATCGCAGTAATCCCGATCCGGATCGCCGTCCTGAAAAATTCCAGATAAGGTATGTTTTTGATTCTTATCTCTTTCCAAAGGTTTCTAAACTATAAATAGACACTTAGGGTTTCTCAAGAACGTGGGGAGCACGGCCGATCAATTTATAAAACACTTGAGAGCAACCCTAGAGGCTAGGTTTTTACCGTTCCTCTTTATAGCCTCTTTTAGGTCAATTCGATGGTTCTTTCAAGAACATATCTTTTGTCGAATTGATCTAATCTTTGCTTAGAGATTTTTTCCATGGATCTTCATTGATAATCTAAGCAAAGGATCACCATCGAAGCCAATATTCTTACCGGCTGAGTTTGCGTCGTGGATTCGACGTGGCACCGTGGATTCGGTGTGTTGAAGGCGTTTCGTGGATTCGAAACGTGTGCTCGTGGATTCGAGTGGCGTTCGTGGATTCGAACGTGTGCAGTGGACGTGCAAACGTTGGAGCGCAAGGTCCGAAGAAATTGAAGGAGGGGTTAAATCCGTGGAGACGGTAATCACCTTGTTATTCTTCGTTTCTTAGTGGATTGTTATTGCGTGGACATCCAACCGGTCAGCGCAAGGTCCGAAGAAGTTGAAGGAGGGGTCGAGTCCGTGGAGTCGGTAATCACCTTGTTATTCTTCAATTCTTAGTGGATTGTTATTGCGTGTTGGTCCCGTGGTTTTTCTCCTGGATTGGAGTTTCCACGTAAATCTCGGTGTGTTGATTTTTATTTTCCGCATTATTTTTTATTTTTGCACTGAGATTGGCTTTTATAATATTACACCTATTCACCCCCCTCTAGGTGTTTGATAGTACCTATTTAGATCCTTGTGGATCCTAAATAACTCTACACAGGACCGTTTGATTGCAGAATTTTTGCAACTAAGACTGGAGATAGTACCAGCGGGGACGGTCGCACGACTCATGACCCTAGTGGTCAGACCCACCCTACTGGACAGGATCCGGGAAGGGCAATCGACTGATACCCAGTTACAACTGCTGAGAGACAGACTACCCTCAGACCAAAGGGGCGATTTCGCGAGGGACGCAGATGGCACGATACGTTTTCGGGGACGAATTTGTGTGCCGGATCTACCGGAGCTCAAGGAGGAAATCCTGAGCGAGGCGCACACCGCGCCCTACGCCGTGCACCCTGGAGGGACGAAAATGTATAAGGACTTAAAGCAAACCTTTTGGTGGCCTAAGTTAAAAGGGGACGTAACCCGGTTTGTGGCACACTGCCTGGTGTGCCAACAAGTGAAGGCCGAACACCAGCGTCCAGCAGGGAAGTTACAACCGTTGGCGGTGCCGGAATGGAAGTGGGAGATGATTACGATGGATTTTGTGACCGGTTTCCCGAGATCATCTCAAGGGCATGATGCGATATGGGTCGTAGTGGATCGTTTGACGAAATCTGCCCACTTTCTGCCGATACATACGACGTGGACACGGGAACGGCTGGCGCGGACTTACATTGATGAAATAGTAAGGTTGCATGGTATACCGGCGTCCATCACGTCGGACAGAGACACGCGGTTCGTGTCGAACTTTTGGCAGAGTCTGCAGCGAGCAATGGGAACCAAGCTGCATTTCAGCACGGCCTTTCACCTGCAAACTGACGAACAATCAGAACGGGTGATCCAGATCCTCGAAGACATGCTTCGGGCATGCGTACTTGACCTGGGCGAAGGATGGTCTTAATACCTGCCGCTTGTAGAATTCGCCTATAATAATAGTTACCAAGCCAGCATTCAGATGGCGCCATACGAGGCTCTGTATGGGCGCCGCTGTCGGTCACCAATATGCTGGGATGACTTGGGAGAGCGCAAATGGTTGGGACCGGATTTGGTGGAAGAGACCGAGGCGAAGGTGCGCCTGATCAGGCAGCGGCTGTTAACCGCCCAGAGCAGACAGAAAAGTTACGCGGACCATAGACGTCGGGAATTGGAATTCATGGTGGGCGAGCACGTGTTGCTATGGGTGTCGCCTTCAAAGGGGACCCGACGTTTCGGCCTGAGGGGTAAGCTAAGTCCGAGGTACGTAGGACCATTTGAGATCCTAGAACGCGTGGGTCCGGTGGCGTATCGGTTGGCCTTGCTGCCAAACCTGGACCGAGTACACAACGTGTTTCACGTTTCAATGCTCCGAGAGACCTCCCCGACCCCTCTCATGCCCTAGATATATCCACTGTCAAGCTACAAGAAGACTTAAGCATCGAGGAGACGCCGGTGCGGATCCTAGCGCGAGAGGGCAAGAAATTACGGAATCGGACCATCCCCTGCGTAAAGGTCTAGTGGAGCAACCACGAGGAACGCGAGGCTATGTGGGAACTGGAATCGAAAATGAAGGAGTGTTTTACTAAACTGTTTAGCGAGGGTTGTAATTAAGTTTCGAGGACGAAACTTTTTATAAAGTGTGAGTGGTGTAATGACACGGTTTTTCTGTAATATTTAACCCTCCTTCTAATTTAGTGTCCTTTTAGTACTCCGGGATTATTGTATTTTTGTGAGTTGGTCGGTGTGTGGCGGGAGTATTTTTCTGTGAAAGAGCACGAAAAACGATGACCGACGGTGCGATCGGATCTGGAATCCGATGTCGTGATCTCCCGGAACGGAATTTTTAGTGATGCGGTGACTAAACGTGCATCGGAATCCGTGCAAAATATCTTGCACCCGTATGGGATAATGGGAGTTTATCTCATAGGAATAATTAATTAAATAATTAATTACTCGGTGACGGAAAATAGAAAACAGAATTTAATTATACGTACGAGAGAGGAAAATCCCACTTTTCGTAAAAAGAAAAGAGAGAGACGAAACCCTAACCGAGAGAACGAAAAGAAAGAAAAGAGGAAAAAGGCGAAACCCTAACCGGAGGAAAGAAAGAGGAAGAAGACGGCGGGAGATCCGATCACCCCGAACCACGTACCGGAAGCTAGAACGCGATCGATCGATTCCCCGTCGGATTATCCGGTGAGTGTTTTTACGTTCGTGTTATCTTCGGGTTTTCTTTTCGTATTTTTAGTTGTCTTCTTCGTCTCCGTCTCCATCGTCTCCGCCGCCCGTCGCCGTTGCCGTGCGACTTAGGGCACGACGCGGGCGGGCGGACGACGCGCGGTGCCGCTAGGGCACCGCGCGGGCGGGGAAGACGCGCGGTGCCGCTAGGGCACCGCGCGGGCGGACACCGCGAAGGCGGGCGCCGCGCGGGCGCTGCCGCGGGCGGCACCCGTGGGCGCCGCGCGGGCGCCGCCGCGCGCTCGCACCTGCGCGGGCGCCGCGCGGCCCGCACCCGCACCGCGCGGGCGCCGCGCGGGCAGTCTCCGCGCGGGCGCCACCCGCGGGCGCTCGTCGCGAGGTCTTGAGCCGCGCGGGGCACCCGCGGGCCGGCGGCCGATGCGCGGGCGCCGCGCGGGACATCCGTGGACGGCGGGCAACCCCCGCGGGCGACGACGCCTGCGGGGAGGGGATGTGCGTGCGCGTGGGGAGTCGTCAAGTATAGTTCTGGGCGCCGTTTTGGGGTTTCGGCACAGATTTAAGTGGGTTTCCGTTTTCCGGTAATTGTATACGTTATTAACTGTTGTTTCTGGGGACTTCTTTAGGTCCAGGTGCGCAGCGGGAGAGTATCAAAGACCCCTAGTACCCCGATCTTCCCGCAACCAGGTGGGTTCTTATGCAACAAGTGCTGTAAGTGCATTGGGTGCAGTATATCATCTAAAAGTTCGTACTAACCTGTTTAATAAAGTAGATGAGGTATTTCCAGTAAATTAACCCTTCGCATTATTATGTACCGTTCTTTTGTTGATATTTGTGGCGACCAAGTGTCGCGACGCTTAATTTGCGCCGTCTTCGGCAAACCAGTTTTGGATGCTGCACGTACACAGGCGGATTTGCCTCCGCATGGTTGTACTTTTCCGGAGGAGTGGTCTAAACGACCCGTGTGCCCCACGCGTGTAGGGTGGGGACCTCTTCACGATAGCTAAACATGTCGCTCACGCATCGTGAAGGGGTAAAAAGCATCGTAAGTGTCGTATGGGGAGATCGTCGACTACCCTAACGTGACGGTGTCACTAAATTAAATAAAGTGGACTCAGGACGAAGGATAGCGAAAGGTTCCGGTGCAGAGTATTTCATTTGAAGTTATTGTCATTAATGCTATAACATCCACTTTATTTGTCACTGACTTTACCCACTCCGTGACAGGTGCAAATAGGTATGTTCAACGGGACGATGGTGGGGCAACGCAGTCATAACTTTTGGCCGTATGAGGCCTTATGTCAAAACTTTTAGTTGGTTATCTCTATTCTCTCTCTCTCTAGTTTAATTTGTGTGGATGTGGATCATGCTGGATGGTTGGTTAGTTGTTTGATATCACAGTAGATTTTAAATTATTGTTCTCACTCTTTGCGGCCGTTTTACGATATAAAAAGGGGTTTCAGAAAATGTCTTTTAAAAATCAAGTGTCGTGTGGGCACTACTTTGAAAACCTGTGGTTTTATCCTTTCAAAACGACGTAGCCGCCTTACTGTGAATGTGTAGACGTTTTTAAATGAATGGGTGTCGAGTGGACACCGTTTGCAAACTTGTAGATCCCTCTTGTGATTGAATGTCTTTACACTCTCGTACTGGTTGACTGTGACTGTGTGGTTAAAGATTGTATGAGGAATGATGTTATTGTCGTTGTTGTAATCGTGACGCCGTGCATATACAAAGGAGACTCTGTCCGTTTGCAGGGTGAATTTGTATATGTGGCGGGTCTGACACGCACCGGTAGGCGAGGTCGTTCTCACTCGCATTTCAAAAAAAAAATAAACACGTTTTTCCGCTTATCTTGAGACCTTCGGGTCGTGACAGTAATCATAAAGTACACCTGTTCCAAGTATTTCCAAATTTTCCGCACACCACTGTGGAGTCGGTGCTTTCCCCAAACCAAACCTCTATCGGCGCACAGTGCCCGGAAAACTCCGAATCAAGCTGGGGCTTTCGCATTGATCCGAAATCATCTGTAAACACATAAGTTACATGCCCGAGGCAATTCCTCCGCACCACGCCATCTAGCGAGGTCGGCGCGCCACCCGGAAACCCGGTATTCTACAGAAGAGCCTTGATGGGTTTTCCAGTTTGCTTCTCTACTTCACATCTGAATTCTTTGAACTTTTCAAAAGCTTTAGATTTGTGTCTCATAAAATAGACATATCCATACCATGAATAATCATCGGTAAAGGTTATGAAGTAGAGATAACCACCCCTGGCTTGCACATCAAATGGGCCACACACATCAGTGTGTACCAAGGCAAGTATCTCAGTGGCCCTTTCCCCTTGTCCTACAAAAGGTAATTTGGTCATTTTTCTTTGGAGACAAGATTCACAGACTGGATAAGACTCAAAAGTTAATGGGCCCAGAAGCCCATCTTTCTCCAATCTGTTAATCCTTTCCTCTCCAATATGACCAAGCCTTAGGTGCCACATATACTTTGGGTTTATCTCATCTCTAGGTCTCTTAGACCCAACGACACTCACTACTTGCTCAGAAACATTCACAGATACATCCATATGTAAATGGTAAAGACTGACTATCATAAAACCACGACCAACAATTTTATTTCTAAAATAAATTGTGCAATAGTCTTTATCAAAATTAAAAATATAATCGTCCTGTGCTAAAGAAGAAACAGAAATCAAATTCCTGCTAGCAGCAGGCACATAATAACAGTCTTTAAGTAATAAAACTTGTCCTAACGGTAGTCGCAAAGGATAGGTGTCAGTGGCCACAGCAGCAACTCTTGCTCCGTTGCCAACCCGTAGGGTAACTTCACATTCTCTCAGCCCTCTAATTTCTCTTAGACTCTGCATTGAAGTACACAAATGAGAACTAGAATCAGAGTCTATGACCCAACTGGAAGTAGAGGAAACCGTAAGGTTTGTTTCTATTATGAGCAGATCTGACATACCTTCCGAAGGTGTGTCTTTCTTCTTGTTCTTTAGGCTCTCCAGGTAGACGGGACAATTCCTCTTCCAGTGGCCATTAACATTGCATTGGAAACATTTTCCTTTGTCAGCGGCCTTCCTCTTAGGAGCTTCCCTTTTGGGCTTGTTTTCAGCCTTTTGTTTCTTCGCGGGTTTCTTCTTCCAATTAGACTTTCTTTTGGAAGAGAAAGCCCGCTCCACAACTAAAACCAAGCCCCTTGAACTCTTCAAGGTTCCCTCAGTCGTTACCAACATGTTTAATAACTCAGCATTGGTGCAGTCCATTTTATTCATATGGTAGTTTACAAAAAATTGTCCATATGAATTTGGAAGAGATTTCAAAATCATATCAACTTGCAATTCCTTATCCATTTTCATGCCGAGCTTCTCAAGCTCCTCGAGGTCTTTGATCATCTTCAAACAATGATAATGAACAGACAGCCTTTTGATAAGCTGTTGGACAGTTTGGTAACGTAAGGAGGTCCTGGTTGAGAACATAGCTGAGCTTCTCGAAACTCAAAACTATTTTAAGTTTCTTAGCCAGTCTTTATAATTAGTTTTGGTTAAGCGGTTAATTTTGAAAAACGAGAAGAAAAGATTGGAAGCGTATTTCTTGTTTTGCAGAGAGTAAAGATTCAAATTAGATATTTTTATTTGTTTCAAAAATTTGTTTTAGGGACATTTTTAAAAACAAACGTTAACTTCCCACTATTTCCTCGAGTCTCTTACACTCCTCGGGTAGAGAAACGGAAACCCAACGCGATAAGGGTTTCAAGTGAGTACTACGGTCCCACCAGTTTACCGTACCACCTCACCTGACAGATATTGGTGACACGAAAACCAATAAGTGGACAACTCTTGTCCAATGCTTCTTAAGCAAATTGCAGCGATATTCAGTCTCTAAGTCCTGTAGGCCTCACCTGACAGATATTGGCCTCATTCTTTAGTTAAGTCAGACCCACCGTTCAAACGCGTAAGCAAAGCCGTCATTGGGTCCCTCACCTGACAGATATTGGGCCCAACCCCATCTTTACTCCACAGTATCTTATGCTAATAGAGTGGTTGCACCTTCCCAATGCAACTGACCACTGTAACCAGCCGTGCCAATCAACACCAGAAAAGACGCCCGCACTTCTACAACGGTGGAAGACCGCTCGACTTAATATTTATGAGGAGATTTGTATTTAGGTCTCATATTTAATTTTATTTATTTACATCTCATGCAAATAAAAATAAACTACATGTTACGGCATTTTGGTGTTGGCATATTTCGTGAGTCAAGTCAGTGAGTTGAGTCGGAGTCTTAAAGGATCAAATTGTCAATCAGTAATCAAAGACTTAGAGAAGATTCAACAAGAGCTCAAGTTGACACTCAGTGTCTTGAGTCTTGAAGATTGAAGATGAAGAATTGTGGATTAGTTACATCAATCTCAAGAAGAAAGTATTCAAAAGGATCAGGTATGTTTAACTAAATAATTTTGGTGATCCGAATACTTTCTTATAGTGTAGAAACACTTGGATGAATTTTTAATTGCATAAAAATCAAAAACTGGACATGGGACATGTTCAGGATCCGGATCAGACATTCCAATCCGGATCCCGAAGGGTGATTGTTCATTGGCAAATCCAATCCGGATCACAGGCCATTCCGATCCGGATCCCGAACATGGATTTTGCTGAATTGCATGAACGATCCGGATCGGGCCTTGCAATCCGGATCCCGAACCCTTGGTTTTCTGGAATCGTCAATCTCGTTACGACGATCCGGATCGCAGTAAATCCGATCCGGATCGCCGTCCTGAAAATTTCCAGATAAGGTAAGTTTTTGATTCTTATCTCTTTCCAAAGGTTTCTAAACTATAAATAGACATTTAGGGTTTCTCAAAAAGTGGGGAGCACGGCCGATCAATTTATAAAACACTTGAGAGCAACCCTAGAGGCTAGGTTTTTACCGTTCTTCTTTATAGCCTCTTTTAGGTCAATTCGATGGTTCTTTCAAGAACATATCTTTTGTCGAATTGATCTAATCTTTGCTTAGAGATTTTTCCCATGGATCTTCATTGATAATCTAAGCAAAGGATCACCATCGAAGCTAATATTCTTACCGGCTGAGTTTGCGTCGTGGATTCGACGTGGCATCGTGGATTCGGTGTGCTAAAGGCGTTTCGTGGATTCGAAACGTGTGCTCGTGGATTCGAGTGGCGTTCGTGGATTCGAACGTGCGCAGTGGACGTGCAAGCGGTGGAGCGCAAGGTCCGAAGAAGTTGAAGGAGGGGTTGAATCCGTGGAGACGGTAATCACCTTGTTATTCTTCGTTTCTTAGTGGATTGTCATTGCGTGGACATCCAACCGGTCAGCGCAAGGTCCGAAGAAGTTGAAGGAGGGGTCGAGTCCGTGGAGTCGGTAATCACCTTGTTATTCTTCTATTCTTAGTGGATTGTTATTGCGTGTTGGTCCCGTGGTTTTTCTCCTGGATTGGAGTTTCCACGTAAATCTCGGTGTGTTGATTTTTATTTTCCGCATTGTTTTTTATTCTTGCACTGAGATTGGTTTTTATAATATTACACCTATTCACCCCCCTCTAGGTGTTTGATAGTACCTATTTAGATCCTTGTGGATCCTAAATAACTCTACAATTGGTATCAGAGCGGGTTTTAGGTTTATCTATCATAATGGGTGAAAGTGGTAATATTTTTAGACCTCCTCTTTTTGATGGGACCAATTATGCATATTGGAAAATGCGGATGAGAGCTTTTCTCATCTCTATTGATGAGCGGGTATGGCAAACCGTTGAATACGGTTGGGTGCATCCGGTTGAGGAAGTAGGAAATTCTACTACCCCAAAACCTCGCTCTAGATGGTCTAAAGAGGAAATCGAAAGATCTTCTTACAATGGGAAAGGTATGAACGCTTTATTTAATTCTCTTTCCTCGACTGAGTTTACAAGAATTTCCGCGTGTGAAACCGCGAAGGAAATTTGGGATATTCTCAAAATTACACATGAGGGTACTAATCTTGTAAAAATTCAAAAGCTCCAGATGCTTACAAGTCAATTTGACTCTATTCATATGGAAGAGCATGAATTGTTTACAGATTATTACACTAGACTTCAAGATGTAATTAATACATGTGCTAATTTAGGAGAAAAGATCCCGGAGTCGAAAATTGTAAGAAAGATACTTCGGACTCTTCCGGAACGGTTTAGGGCAAAGGTTACCGCCATTGAAACCGTTAGTCATCCGGATGAGATGAGTGTAGAGGAATTAGTAGGTGCTTTACAAACTTATGAGATGACTTTTCCTACTAATCAAATTTCTTCCAAGTCTTCTTCTAAGCTTACAGGTATTGCATTCAAATCAACAAAGGAAGAAGATAGCGAATCGAGTTCCGACGATGAAATCTCTCTTGCCGATTTTGAAGAACAATTGGCGCGGATCACAAAGAAATTTCGTCGGAAATTTTGGAAGAATCGAACCGATGGATCTTCATCCACGAAACCATCTAAAGGATCATCGGGTTCTAAATCCTCTAAACTCAAAGGCGTTGCAAAACCTTCTAAAGAAAAAGAAAAAGATGATTTCGAAGGGGAAATCCGATGTTATCGATGCAAAGGCTACGGCCATATTTCAACGGATTGTCCTTCTAAGAAATCATATAAAAAGAAGGCTTTGCAAGCGAAAACTTGGGACGATTCTAGTTTCGATGAATCGACCTCAAGTGAAGAGGAAAAAGAAAAATTTGTTGCTTTTCATGCCTCTCAAATTCCCTCTTCTAATTTGTGCTTATCATCTTTAGTCACTGACTCTATTCCTTTGATTTTGCATGAAACATCAACATCCGGAGGAGAGTCATCAAGTGAGGGGGAGTCGGACGAAGAAGAACTCGTTGAGGCATACCAACAACTTCTTGCGGAATCAAAGAAGATGGCCAAACTTAACAAGAAGTTGAGGAAGCAACGACTTGAGATTCAAGACGAGAATCATGCTTTAAAGATCAAACTTCATGATCTCGAGGAGGAACGAGAGCTTTTATTGGATAATAATAAAATCCTCCAAGAAAAGATAAATCAATCGGAAATGGTCGTTAATTCCCACATTAACAAGATTGATTTTCTTGAAAAGCAGTTTGAGGATATTCATGTCACCAACCAAGCTTTGACCAAGCAAGTTCATGAACTCAAATCCGACATACAAAGGCTCTCAACCGGTTCCAAGAAACTAGATTGTATGTCCGGATTAGGTCAATCAAGCAAGGTTGGTTTGGGATTTAAAAAGGATCAAACTGTGCATGCTTCAAGTTCCACAAAGAAATTGAAAGGAAGAACTTGTCACCTATGTGGACTTGAAGGACACTTGGTGAAGAATTGCCCGAAAAAGAAAAAGAAAAATACTTCGGCAACTTCATCTACGGAGCGGACTCAACGGAATCAAAAGACACATCAAGTTAAAGGAGTTCACTCAACCCACCAAAGATCCGAGCCACAACATCAATCATACAACTGGATCATTGCGAGGCAAAGACCTAAGGTGGACCAACAGTCAAAGCGGACAACCCCCGGCCACAACGAATCAAGACAACCCAAAATCCAGCGATTTTGGATTCGGAAAGGTGATATCTTTCCTTGTCTTAAGTTCTAAATAGCTTATGACTGTGTGTAATGCTTTGATTGGTTTTTCCTTTCATATTTTTCTTAATCTCTGCATTACATGTTTTCAATGCTCTTTGTTTTTATACTTTGTTTTTGAACAAAAGGGTTTTTAACGAACAAGTGCATTGAATAAAAAGGGCTTCACGTTCATTCACTCCAAATTAATTTTACTTGATTATCAACTTGACTCCTTAATCATAATCTTGAAGACACTTCATTAGAGGAGTTGTTTAATTGAGCATTGGTTAAATTGACTTTAATTGCATCCTTTCACGCATTTAGAAATTTATTATGCTTTTGATATCATAATATTTCAATGTTGCAATGATCATTTATGTTAATTAATTCATCTTTTAAGTGATCAAAGTCAATTTCTCTCTCAATGATCTCTTGGTATAGTCATTATCATATTTGATTGCTTAGTCGAGTATGAATGCGAGATCAATTTTTGGTTGAATACCTTATATATTAAATAATTGATAGCCAATTGAGGGGGAGTCAAAGAAAAGTAAAATGCTCAAAAGATGTGGAAAGAGTTACATCCCAATGAGGAGTGTGAAAACTACCACCACATGGAGAAAAAGAAGAAAAGAAAAAGAAACCCCATGTATGCAAAGCAAATTTTTGTTTTAAAAATGTTGATGAAATGCATAATGAAATACTTGACTCAGTCATATTTCATGGTTGGTATAAGGTGGGATTTTTGATAAAAGATGCTCGAAGAGCCACTCCTTCAACAGATTGTCTAGATATATTATCTAACTTATCTGGGATTTCAAACATCTATTGATCTTTGTATTTCATTTTCTTTACCAAAATTGATGATTTGATAAAGGCATTACTCATAAGATCAGGTTAGATGTAATTGAAAGTGGTCAACTTTAAGAGTTTTAATTTTCATAAATTTTCGTTTCATTTTTGAGTATTTTTGATAGATTTGGTATAATCTATTTCTTGTTGCATGAAACGATGACTTTTGTTTAAAGTTGATACGCTAAAGTGCTTACATACTCTTTCTGGTTTTTATTTTTCTAAATTATTCTAATGAAAGAAATTTGGATTGAATGACATCTATGTGAATTCATTGTTCTTCAAAGCACTGAAATGGATTTCTTGATGGAATACAAATCGGTATTTGAAAAGTTTCCAAAATCTGGATTTGTTTCAAGAAATTATTTGATTTTTGCTTTCTGGTACCGGTACGCAATCTGCATTTTTGTTATATACCGGAACTGAGCTTTTATCTCTCTTTCTCTATGAACTAATTTCCTTTTGTCTAGTATGTTCACTGTTTGACAATTTGTGACAAAAAGGGGGAGAAGAGAAATGACGGAGATGAGATCATCAAGAGAGGACAAACGAAAATGGAAAAATGGGGGAGAACGGAAAATGATGATCGTATCACAAAGGGGGAGAACATAAATGCTCAAGATAGGGGGAGATAAAAGAAAAGATTGAAAGAGCCGAAAAACAAAAGAACCAAAAGGACAAATCAAATGTAGGATTTTAATTTCTAACGACTAACGTTTGATTTTGTTTGGAGTTTTGTTTTGCAGGAATTACATCACTTTAAGACTCCAAGTCCTAAGTCATAGAGTTTGTTCTAAGACTGGTTCAAATGTAATTTTGTATTTATTGGATCTTTCACGCAAAGAAAATCAATGTTTTGGTGATGACATTGAATTTCGTTTTTTTTGGTTTAAGATGAGTGACTTGAGCGTTTTTATGTATTTTTGGGTTTTGTCACGAAATTGCCAAAGGGGGAGATTGTTACGGCATTTTGGTGTTGGCATATTTCGTGAGTCAAGTCAGTGAGTTGAGTCGGAGTCTTAAAGGATCAAATTGTCAATCAGCAATCAAAGACTTAGAGAAGATTCAACAAGAGCTCAAGTTGACACTCAGTGTCTTGAGTCTTGAAGATTGAAGATGAAGAATTGTGGATCAGTTACATCAATCTCAAGAAGAAAGTATTCAAAAGGATCAGGTATGTTTAACTAAATAATTTTGGTGATCCGAATACTTTCTTATAGTGTAGAAACACTTGGATGAATTTTTAATTGCATAAAAATCAAAAACTGGACATGGGACATGTTCAGGATCCGGATCAGACATTTCGATCCGGATCCCGAAGGGTGATTGTTCATTGGCAATTTCAATCCGGATCACAGGCCATTCCGATCCGGATCCCGAACATGAGATTTTGCTGAATTGCATGAACGATCCGGATCGGACCTTGCAATCCGGATCCCGAACCCTTGGTTTTCTGGAATCGTCAATCTCGTTACGACGATCCGGATCGCAGTAAATCCGATCCGGATCGCCGTCCTGAAAATTTCCAGATAAGGTAAGTTTTTGATTCTTATCTCTTTCCAAAGGTTTCTAAACTATAAATAGACATTTAGGGTTTCTCAAAAAGATGGGGAGCACGGCCGATCAATTTATAAAACACTTGAGAGCAACCCTAGAGGCTAGGTTATTACCGTTCTTCTTTATAGCCTCTTTTAGGTCAATTCGATGGTTCTTTCAAGAACATATCTTTTGTCGAATTGATCTAATCTTTGCTTAGAGATTTTTCCCATGGATCTTCATTGATAATCTAAGCAAAGGATCACCATCAAAGCCAATATTCTTACCGGCTGAGTTTGCGTCGTGGATTCGACGTGCCATCGTGGATTCGGTGTGCTAAAGGCGTTTCGTGGATTCGAAACGTGTGCTCGTGGATTCGAGTGGCGTTCGTGGATTCGAACGTGCGCAGTGGACGTGCAAGCGGTGGAGCGCAAGGTCCGAAGAAGTTGAAGGAGGGGTTGAATCCGTGGAGACGGTAATCACCTTGTTATTCTTCGTTTCTTAGTGGATTGTCATTGCGTGGACATCCAACCGGTCAGCGCAAGGTCCGAAGAAGTTGAAGGAGGGATCGAGTCCGTGGAGTCGGTAATCACCTTGTTATTCTTCTATTCTTAGTGGATTGTTATTGCGTGTTGGTCCCGTGGTTTTTCTCCTGGATTGGAGTTTCCACGTAAATCTCGGTGTGTTGATTTTTATTTTCCGCATTGTTTTTTATTCTTGCACTGAGATTGGTTTTTATAATATTACACCTATTCACCCCCCTCTAGGTGTTTGATAGTACCTATTTAGATCCTTGTGGATCCTAAATAACTCTACACTACACATAAAAAACAAATAGAATGCAACCGGTGATGATCATGGATCTAAAAAGAAGATTCATGCTCGAGCCACTGAGCCGGAATCGGGGTCCAGGGGTCATAAATACAAGCACACGCATGTCATTGGTTTGATCGTCTTCAACTTCTTGATCCAATCCGGAGCTACAACTTGATTCGATCACCATCAACCCTTTGATTCGATCGCCATCAAGTGCTCGTCTCGATCTGGGCTTGTTGTGTGCTAACGGCTTCCCACCAATCAACCAATGACGTGCAACCATACATAATACAACCCAATTAGAGAATAAAATAACTTTTATCTCTAATCTATTGAGACACGCAGGTCTCTAAATATAATTGGCTCGTGCTCGCAGGCACCCAAAAAGCCCTAACACAGAGTCCTTAATTTAAACAAATTTAAAATTACAGGATTCTGCATACACATCATACATCACATGTCCATACAAAATAAATTGGTTGTTATCCATGATCATCACCCATATGTATCTCATACATCACAATCACAATAATTTATTTTGGATATTTTAATTAACCGTTTACCAATTATCCAGAAAAATAGGTGATCAAATCACCATAACGATACGATCTTATCAATCGTTTGATTTAACTCTACAGTTAATTCATATAATTTTGATCAATATTTTAATCCGCAAAAAATATCTATTTGATCTCATCAATTATTCACATCTTATGTGAAAAACTATATATAATTTGATCTCATCAAATTTTACAATAAAATAAATTGATCTAATCAATATAATAAAATTTTAAAATAAATTTTTATCTTATCAAAATTATATAAAAATTTAAAACAAAATTTGATCTCATCAAATTTTACAAAAAATATTTTTTTTTATTTTCTTTTATTTTATTTTATTTTAATTCTGCGGATTAAAATAATTTCGAATTGATCAAAATTTAATAATTCTTGAATATGGTAAAACGATTTAACAATCATTCAAAATGATTTAAAATATCCAAAATTATAATTTTAATCTTAAATAACATGAGGATGGCTCCGATACTACTGTTAGGTTTTGCGCAAAAATAAACGCAGCGGAAAAAGAAATCAAATAGACAAATATGAAAAACTTGAGATCTGATCTCAAAAACCACGCAAAACAGGATCCCTCATGTATCTAAGATTAAAAGAAAGAGGAAGATCTAATCTTCACCTTTGCGCGGGGAGATCTACACCGCAATTTGATGATCGTGAAATTTGGTTCTCTTGAAGCCGCACACGCGTCCGGCCTCTACGGGTATCCACACGAGGTTGTCGACTTAATCGAAATTCTCACCGGGGTGCTAGCTCCCTTGCAGAGAACGTCTTTCTTTTAATGTGGATATTTAGAAAAGAGGAAGACGAGAAAAGATGACGACTAGGATTTTCTTTTTTCTTTTATTTCTCTTAAAGAAAACTCGTACGTATAAAGAGGAATATAATCCCTTTTATAATTATTAAGATAAACATTAAGATAAACTTAAAATTAGATTTAAATTTATCTTATCCCTAATCTGTTCAATCGATTAAATCCTAATTTAATTCGACTTGAATAATTCTAATTTGATCAAATCAAATTATTAATGCAACATTTGCACTTAAGTCCTCTCACAACTTACTAACTATTAATAAGTCCTCTCTTGCAACATTTGCACTTTAATATCTTTAATTTGTAACAATTACAAATTAGTCCAATTATCAACATATTGATAATTAAGTCCTCAGGCGATTCAAAAATCGCGATCCAACTATCCGATCAGTCATAACATCTTATGTGTGTGACCCCATAGGTTCTATTCTATCTGGTAGTGAGATATATTGTGATTACCATCAACAATATCACTGAAACTCTTTTTAGTAGGTTAGAACTATTCAAACTCAGCCCAACAAGAATTATCGATCATCATCCAGATAATTCTCGTGAGTCCCACAATCCACCAGTGACGCCTAGCAGCATGTAGTGGCATTCCAGTAGAATGGAATACTGAACCTCTAGGTGCAGTTAACGTGTGATACAATCCTTCTATCCGGAGTCCCAACTAGACGAAGGTCATGGAATTGCTCGTCAAACCCTACCGTCTGTCATATGTCAAATTTATTCGACTCGAGTTTCTAATATCGAAAACCCTTTCCGTTATTTACTACGCCTTGGCCAAGGTCTTCTAAACTCGGTCTCATAAATCACATAGGACTAACTCCCTTCTCTAATAAGGGCGATAGATTCCATATAGGTGTACACCCTATTCCTACAGCGAACCTACTGTAGCCAACATGCACCCACTGCAAGGACCCAAATGGCTAGGGACCAAGTGTATGTATAGTCAAACTACAGTAACCCCATTGTGAATAGCCGAGACACCGCAGGTCAAAGGACCAGTCACACTACTGCAACATCAAGTAAGTCACTGACGAGTGAGTAGACATCCAAGTGACTTCTCGTGATGATCACGCTCGGTACCCTTGTTCTCCAACAACCACCTGCACATTCATTCTAGTGTCCCCACACTGTTGACTCGAGACTCGTCTACCCTAAAAGGGAAGCGACTGTGCACCAATCTCACCGGATCAATCACTGTCCCCGTGATGATCCATCGATCGGGAGCATTTAGGAATTAATCACTAATGATACATGTCTCAAATTCTCAACTCTTGAGAATACGTATCATCATCTTATTAATTTCTTGGACAATTCATGGACACATACACAACACGAATGGAAATAAAACCCAATAACATTCATAATGTAAAATGTCAAATACAAATTTATATCCTAGAAAGAATATATGTGTCGGCCAAGTTGGCTTCTAGGGCATACATCTAACAGGTATCGCACCGGGCCGCCGCCGCCGTCGCCGCCGTCGCCGCCGTTCGGTTTCGCCTTTACTTTTACGTATTCGGAACCTCGGTTCTTCATGGGCAACTCTAGTCTTACCTTGTTTCTTTTTGGGGGACTCTTTTTAGGTCCGGGAATCGTACAAAGGCGTGGGACGATTTCAGGTGTTTCGGTTGACGCTTTCTAAGGTGGGTACATCCTTAGAACCCTTTTTGTGCATATTTTGTTATTGTCATGTTTACCACATTAAGGGATATTGTGGGTGATGTGGATCTCCGGATGAACGAATGTCGTGTTTGTAGACTGGATGGGCAGTTTGTCCTCTCCGAACAACGGTATGGTTGTTTGAGGCATATTTGCGATCGGGACACTGATCGGTGCGACTTTTCAAAAGTCGGAAGGTGGGTACCCTTTTCGTGCGTCCTTTTTAAAGTGAGGTCTCATCATGTTTTATGTAAGAGTAGAGTAGATGTGCTGATGGTTTTCAACTAACCCCTTTTCGCATGAGTATCCCTTTAATTACTATCTGTAGCGACTAGTGTCGCGGTGCTTTATATCACACATGGACTTCGGTCATTATGCTCATGATTGCTTACACGCACACCAGCGGTTTGGCCACCGCAATGGTGTACTTTTCCGGAACGGTGGTTCGTTTGACCCATGTACCCCACAAGGTGACGTAGTGGGGACCCCTCGCAGTTACTTAAGGTGTTGTTCAAGTGCCGTGGAGGGGTTGATGGTAACAAGGTGAAGGTGAGAGCAAGGTGTTTCGTTTCGCTGGGGGTCTTTAGACCTTCTGGCAGGTGTTCCGTTCTGACTTACATGGGTATTGTGGATTCATGAGAGAGAGTTTTCGATGCTCTGGTTTATCGGTTTGCTTTCCTTGCAGTACTTTTTTTTTTTTTTTTATGTTTTACGTCTACCTCTTACTCTTTGGTCACTGACTTCCCACACTGTGACAGGTTCGGTCAAGGGTGGGGTCCGAGACGACAGTGAGGCCGCGACTCGAGGATCTTAGCCCGATTAGGGGCTGGTGACTTTTCCTTTACTTACGTTTTGATTACTTTTGGTTAGTTAGCTTATGTGCGTGTGATACTCTGTTGTGGATGTTGGGTTCGAACTGTGTTTTATCGTGGATGAACGTTTTCCTTACTAGTTGTTTCGGCCACTCTTTTCAAATCAAGTAAAAAGATCGCTAAAATATTTAATAAAATTTTGGTATCGTGTGGGCACCATTTTACAACCCGTGGATTTATCCTTTCAAAAGGTGGGTGGCCGGCTTGGTTTTGGCGATTGATGATATATTTTCCCTCAACGTAACTTTTTAGCTAGTGTGGTTAAAGTACGATTTATGCTTGCAACGCCGTGCATATACAAAGGAGACTCCGTCCGTTTGCGGGGTAAATTTGTATATGTGGCGGATCTGTGCACGTGCCCGGCGGGGGTACTTATATAAAAAAAAAAAAAATGTACACACGTTTTCCGCTTATTTTAAACCCCCGGGGCGTGACAGATTTTATGGTATCAGAGAAAACAACTTTAACCACGGTAGTCGGTGACCAACATCCACAGAAGTACATCACCACTAGCAACCGACCAACGAGATAGTCAAGGAATAGGTGCGTAGAGCGCGAGTGTGTTTGGGGGAAAGGGGATAGAGTTCCGGTTTGTTCGCAGGTCATGGTGTTAGACCAGTTAGGTCTAGGGTTGACTTGGTTTCTTTGTATTCAAGATAATAGCCCGAACTTGGTCTTCAATCAACGGTGTAGAAATGGATGCGATGGCTTCGACAACTGCGGAGAACCGACTACTCCGACAACAGTTGCACGACATGGCCGAGCAACTATTAACGCTCTCAGAACGCACGTACCTGTTGACGCAAACCGCCGGCGTGGCTGACCGCGTCCCCTTTTGCAGTGAAGGACGAGCCCTACACAGCCCGTTTCCTCGTGAATGGTCTACTGAGTGACACTTTTCAAGTAATGCCAACAGTAGGATGGCCCACTTATCGAGAGGTAGTCGACTGGGCCGCCTTGGTGAAGCAGGATTTGGCCGTCGCCCGCGCCCGGCAGCAGGACCATGAGCGCAACCGGGGACAGAAACGGACCCAGATTCATCCTGGGGATGGCTTTCCCAATGGACGCCGACCACGCCAGTGTCTGAAGACGAAGCAAGGGACCAAGAGTACGCCGATAAGAGAACCGGAATCGGGGGAGAAGCCTTGCATCATCTGCGGAGGAGCACACCAGGTGATCGATTGTTCCTGGAGGCACGACCATTGCTTCAGATGTGGCAAGCCGGGACACTTCCGATCATTCTGCCCCCTAAACCCGGGAACAGTACCTTCAGCATCACGACACGTGGAGAGGGGCGCCGCCACCGCCCCGCGGGAGGATTTACGCGATGGCTCAGCTCGAGACGGGCTGCCCCGGAGGACGTAGTAGCAAGTATTAACCAACCCTTAGTTCTCTTTTTCGAGATGGGGCTGTGTTTGACACCCCGGAGCATCTCACTCTTTTATTTCTTTCTCCCTTACCCATAGTTACTAGAAGAAACCCTCCATCGTAGGAATAGGTTCGTTCGGACTACTGGGCAATCCCCCGAGGCAGGTAGCTATGCTCCTTCCCGGCCAGTGAGGTTGGGCAGGTTCTTATGCTCTATGAACTAGTGGGGAGCCCGCTTAGGGTTCTCGGTGGGGCGCTCGGGATCGACAGTCACAGCAAATTTGTAAGCAGTGTTTGACTGCCCGAAGTTCCGAGTGTGCCTCCGGGAACCGGGCTTGCTGGAACTGGTGAACTTAACTTGTAAGAACGTTTTCTGCTCGCCTTTCTTAGATTGGTGGAGGGTAGTAGAGTAGCATCCATAATTTCTGTAGATCTGACCTCTCGACCTAGAGCCTTACTTTACGACGTTCTTGTCGCCGGTGATTGGTAGGTATGTCGCCGGCATAGCGGTCGTGAGTATTTGGGGAGGGGATACCCTAACTTGATCAGTTGGAGGATCCCCTTTAGCATGGACTCGACACCCTCCGACCCCACGACGGGAGGAGAGGGCACCGCTGCTAACCGGTGAGGTTGGAGTTTCAAGCGTTTAGTTTTGTACCTTCCTGCCCGATAAAGTTGGGAAGGCTACGTTGTCCTTGGGATTTAGTGGTAATCCCGCTTAAGGAATTTGATGTGGTACTTGGTAAGGATTGGCTCACTAGGTACCAGGCGGTGATTGATTGCGAGAAGCGCCAGGTGTGGCTGCAGGAACCTGGCTTTCCGGATCACGTGTACTTGGCATGTAAGAGCACCTCATTCTCTTCTAATATCTCTGTGTCGCGGGCTAGGAAACTGATGGAGAGTGGATGTGTAGCATACATAGCCTCGGTAGACTTAGCGACTCGACCCTCGGCACTGCTCTCGGATATCCCTATCGTAAGGGATTTTTCAGACGTTTTTCCGACCGAACTGTTCGGGACGCCCCCCGAGCGAGAAAACGAATTAACCACCGAGCTTCTCCCGGGTACGCAACCTATCACCAAGGCACCGTATCGAATGGCGTTTGCAGAATTAAGAGAGCTCAAGGCACAACTAGAAGATCTTTTGGATAAGGGGTTCATCAGACCAAGTGTGTCGCCTTGGGGCGCACCCGTTCTCTTCGTGCGGAAAAAGGACGGGAGTTTGCGTCTTTGCATCGACTATCGGGAGATAAACAAGGTTACGGTGAAAAACAAGTATCCCTTGCCTCGGATTGATGACTTGTTCGACCAACTACAAGGAGCGACAGTGTTATCGAAGATAGATTTGCAGTCCGGCTACCATCAGCTTAGAGTTCGAGGTGAGGATATACCTAAAACAGCCTTTCGAACTCGATATGGTCATTATGAGTTTACGGTTATGCCGTTTGGACTTACGAATGCCCCAGCGGTGTTCATGGATATGATGAATAGGATATTCAAACCCTTTTTGGACCAACTTATAGTGGTCTTCATTGATGACATTTTGGTCTACTCACGAACAGATGAGGAACATAAGGAGCATCTGCGAGTAATTCTCCAAACTCTCAGGGACCAGAAGTTGTTTGCAAAGCTCAAGAAGTGTGAGTTCTGGCTTTGTGAAGTGGACTTCTTGGGACACATAGTCTCAGCAATGGGAATTTCGGTGGATCCTAAGAAGGTGGAGTCAGTAGCTATGTCACGCCCCGGGGGTTTATTTTAGCGGAAACGGTTTGCAAAAGTCGTACGTTCGACGTAGATTTAATTTTTTTTTTTTTTGAAAACAGAAGAAACTCCTCTTCCCCGGCGCGTGCCCAGACCCGCCACACATACAGGATCCCTCTGTAAACGGACAGAGCCTCCCCTGTATATGCACGGCGTAGCGTTCAGTACACATCCCAAACACACACAACCATTCAATCACAACAATTGTTAACATACAACCAGCATTCAAAATTTAATAAAACGCATGGCCGATTAATTTGGAAAGGATAAATCCACGGTTTTAAAAGAGTGCCTACCCGGCACTTATGTTTTGAAAGCGAGTTTCGAAATCAGCATAAATCCACAATGTTTTGAAAACAGTGCCCACACGACACCCAAGTTTTGAAATCCATTTCGCAATTCATAAATTCACAGGGTTTCGAAAACAGTGCCCACACGACACTTAGATTCTAAACACGATTTTCGCAATCCTTTTCGAGTTTTGCTTTTTCAATCGGCCAACAGAAGTGAAAGGAAAAGTAACGCATACGGAGATAGCTAAATGCAATCCATACCGACATCCATGCCGACCCCACGAGGGTATCGAGAACCTCACACACAACTACAAAGTAAATGAAATGCAAGGATAAAAGGGAAAATACAATCCAGGGTCCCCAGCGACCCAGCTGCTCCTGCCCCGTCCTCACCGCCGCCTACCTCTCCCCCCCGCCTGAACCCTGTCACGAAGTGGGAAGTCAGTGACTAATAATAACAGAACGGGGAAATATAATAAACAAACCGTGGAGACAACCGGAGCAACCACCCTCTCAAGAGGGAAAACGGCAACCTGTGCGCCTGTAACCTGTAATACCTGGCCACGTCGGACAACTAAACGACGGCCGTACCGTACCTGCAATACCCGACCACGTCGGACAACTAAACCGACGGGTCGCACCGTACCTGCAATACCCGACCACGTCGGACAACTAAACCGACGGGTCGCACCGTACCTGCAATACCCGACCACGTCGGACAACTAAACCGACGGGTCGCACCGCTCGCACCTCGGCGCCTCAAACCCCACAACTAATAAGGGGCCCCCACTACGTCACCTCGTGGGTATACACGGGTCATAGACCACTTTTCCGGAAAAGCGCACCCTTTGCGGTGGCCAAACCGCGGGTGCGCGTGCTGCAGCCTCGAGCCAAGTAACCATAACCACCATCATGTTAGCATCATAATATATAACAAGAGTAAAACGGCAACATGTATAATTGAAAGTAAAGCAGTAACATGTGTGATCGAAGGTAACCCGCTAACATGTATAATCGAAAATAAGGCGATAATATGTGTACTAGAAGTAATCCGCTAACATGCATACTCAACAATAAATACCACAAGGAACACCACGTTAGCACAATTAGATATTTATTTTAGACAAGACACAATTGCCGAAAACTCGACGCCGAATCCCAAAACAGGACCCACAATAGTGAACCAAGTACTTAAGACGAACCCAACCATAATGAACCAAGTACCCAAAATGTAGCCAACAATAATGAGCCGAGCACACACCACACGATAATCACGACAGTAACGAAAAAGAGCATAAAGGGGTTCTAAGGATGTACCCACCTGAAATGCGGAGAAGGAAGTGTGCGGAAACTTCAGTTAAAACGCTCCCACCTTATGCCCGAAAAGAGCTACAGTAAGAAGTATTGTTAATAAACTCGTCATGGTCAAAAACACTCAAAAACGGGGCGAAACGGGCCAAAAACGGAGCTTCTGGGCTCCTTTCCTGACTGCTGGTGCACGAAACCAGGCGTGGACCGGGTCCACGGCAGCAGGCAGCGGCGGCGCAGACCGGGAGCACAGCACGGTGGGCCGCTGGTGCATGGCCGGTGTCGCGGACCGGGTCCACGGCTACAGTGACGGCGGTCGCAGACCGGGCGCACGCCTCAGCAGGTGAGCCGTTGCGGCTTGGGCCGGGCCGCGCACGGAAGAAAAGCGCGGACCGGGTCCACCCGCACGGCCGCGGTGGCGAGCGCCGGGTGCACGCCTGGTGCGTGCACCGCGCAGTCTGGGCTGGGCCGGCGCACGCGCCCGTGCGCCGGGTCCGCGCCTCCGGGCTGCGATGCCGTGCGCCGGGTGCACGCCGGTCCGGTAGACCGCGGGCTGAATCCGGCCTGAATGAACAGTGAACCCTAGAATCGTGTACCTTTCCATTTCCGGCTGCGACCACGCGACTCCGGTGGCTTCGGCGACGACCTCGAGACCAAGTTAACGGCGGCGGCGGCCTCCCGTTTGACAACGGCGGCGGCGGCCTCCCGTTCAACACCAAACCCGCGTCGCCCGCGACATCCAAACCACCACCGTCACCACCCGAAATGCTAACCCTAGAAAATAAAAGCAACGACGCTAACCTTGGATTCCCTGGAGGAGGAGGAAGAAGGTGGGTCGCCCGTTCCTCGCTCGATCAATCTCGCAGAAAGGCCTCTCCCCATCTCTCCGTCCGCCCACGGTTGAAAGAAAGAGGAAAAAGAATTGGGGTTCCCCCTTTCTCTTTCTTAAAAAAAAGAGCCGCCTTAAACCCTAGCCGTCAAGAGGAAAACCCAAGGAGGAAAAACCCTACGGCCCCGGTTTTAAAGAAACCCTAAAATAACCGGAACAAAACCGACGGCTAAGATTGTCTCGTAAAGCGTGTCAATCGCTCGCACGAATCCCGGAGCGCCTAAAAGGGGTCCAAACTTCAAATTTAAATTCTGGGAGATCCCGGGGTCGGAATTCAAATCCGATCGCGCCACCGTTCTCCGTTTTGCGAGCTCTATCACCTAAAAATACCCGCAAACCCCGATGACTAGCCCAAAAATCTCGAATTTCTGCCCCACCTTAGTCAACTAAAAATATTAAATTAGGACCCTAAACGAAAAACGAAAGGTCGAGGTACCACCCAAAAGATAAAATAACCCACTGACATAAAGTATGAAAGGTCCGATCACCTCGAAAAGCGTGCCGGCCACTTAGCACGGATTCCGATGCACCACTCAAAGCAAACGCCTTGACCCCCATTCCGGGAGATCCGTAAATCGGAATCCGAAACCGTTCGCTTTGCCGCCCTCCGTTCTTCGAGCTCAAACGCAGAAAAATACTAGCGGCCCCGGTCAGTCCATTGCAGAAAGCGGTGAAAAGTTTTCCCTACCAGTCCCGTCAAAATAAAGGGAGGTATACAAGGGCACGGGAAAACCAGGACTCTACATCACTCACTACTTAAAAGAAGTTTCGTCCTCGAAACTTAATCCTGGTCCGCAACGAGTAAACCTGGGTGGTACTCTCTCATTTCCGACGACAGTTCCCAAGTCGCTTCACATTCTTCCTGGTTGCTCCACAGCACCTTCACATAGGGGATCGTCCAATTGCGCAACCTTTTTGTCCTCTCGTGCTAAAATCCGCGCCCGTGTTCCGTCAAAGCTCAAGTCCTCTCTAAGCTCAAAGGCAGTGACCATCCATCACCTACATCACGTACGCAGGCTCGGAGACACCTTCGAGAATCTGGTTCACTTGCTCGGACTGTCCGTCGGTCTGGAGGTGAAATGCCGTGCTGAAGTGTGGTTTAGTCTCTAGGGCTCATTGTAGACTTTGCCAAAGGCTCGACACCAGCCGAGTGTCTCTAGTCCACGTCGTACGGGTGGGTGGAAGGAGAGTCGATTTCGTCCGTCGATCCACTGTGACTCAAACTGCATCGTGCTCTTGATGCGACGCAGAAAACCCATGACGAATTCCATGCTGAATCGCTCCCATTTCCATTCTGGTACCGGTAGAGTTTGTAGTTTTCCCCGCTGAGCGCTGATGTTCGAACTTTACTTGTTAGCCAATTAAACACCGGGCAGTGAACTGTATTACATCCCCCTTTGGTTTAGTCCACCAAAAATTTTGCTTCGAGATCCTTGTACATCCTCGTGTCACCTGGATGCGCCGCATAGGGAGCGAAGTGCGCCTCTGACAGTATCTTTTTCTTCAACTCTGGCAGCTCGGGCACGCAGTTCCGCCCTCGAAACGTATTGCGTCGCTCGCACTCACCGAAAAGTTGCTCGCGTGGTCCGGGGGGGTCTTGTCTCGAATAAACTATAACTGTGCACCTGTTTTCTGACCCTCTAGGGTTTCTTTAATAGAGTTGGCTTGACCATCAAGGACAGAAGTCGCGTGACAGTACCGGTCCTGCTGAGTACTCGCGCTCATCAGTTTCCCCCCTCGATTTGTCCCTTCCTGCTCAACGCATCCGCTACTACACTTGCTCTTCCCGGGGTGATGCTGAATGGGCGAGCCGAGTCCTTCAGCAACCCCATCCAATGCCTCTGCCACAAAAACAAAACCTTCTATGGGGACAAAACTTAGGACTCTGGCGACCCGAAGACACATTACGATGAACTCCAAGAAAATGTGATGTCTCCCAAAGCTTCGAAACGAGGGTGACTGCTGCCCGTTCCGGATCGTATGTCGGGTAATTCTGCTCACATTCTCTACGATTTTCGTTGCTGAAACTGTGTCCCAAAAAGTCCACTTCGCGAAGTCAGAACTCACATTTCTCTAACTTAGCAAACAGCCTCTGGTCCCTGAGAGTCCGGAGAATAATCTGCGGGTGCCTCTCGTAGTTGATCGAAGTGGTCATCAACCCCGAACTTGTTCTTTACTGCACCTTGTTTATCTCCCGGTAGTCGTTGCGTAGACGTAGGCTCCCGTTCTTCTTTCGCACGAAGAGCCCGGGTGTGCCCCAAGATGACACACTCGGTCTGATGAACCATTTATTCAGAAAAACTCCTTATTGTGCCTTAGCTTCCCTCAGTTCCGCGAAAGCCATTCCGCAAGGCGCCTAAGTGATAGCTTGCGTGTCTGGTAGAAGCTCGCAAGATAGGATGACCTCTCGCCCGGGGGTATTCCCGGCAATTCAGTCAGGAGGATGGCAGAAGAAACCCCTACCACGGGGGTGTCAGTGAACGACGTAAAGGGTCGAGTCGCTAGGCTCACTGAAACCAAGTAGCTAAACATCCGCCGGATACCTCGTGAACCAGTCCCTGCCCAGCACCTCGTCGTATTCCTGCCTCCCGACTCGAAATTCCCAGTCACGACGACACCGGTCCGCACGCCACCCCAGCTGGCACTGAGCAGTCAGCAATAAAGTCTTGCGATGCGTCGAGGTGCCCCAGTCATACCGCACAACCCATACCAATGATCCTTTAAAAGTCCGAAACATCCAACCCGACGACGAGGAAAACAAGCCACACAACACCCTCACAGGGCTCCGAGAGGTGCCAACTAAACAGGCTGGGTTACTAACTACCATAACTTCCCCCCTCTGAAAACAATGAACTCACCTATCACCGACACGGACCGCTCGCTCCGACTATCCATCCTACCGAGGCGACGGTCAAGACTAACGTTAGGTTTCAGCTCTAAGACCTACCACAAGGTCTACCCCACAGAAGGGCTGCGTACAGGGACCCTTAGCCGAAGGTGACCAGTACCAAAACTCCGAGCGGTCGCCAGATTCCCCCCCCCTTGACTCACACCAGCCCCAAAAGACCACAATCCCCAACGCTCCCAACCGAGCCTCAAGGCTATGCGTTAGTCATGGGAAGCTGGCGACAAAACCCACAAGGTAAGGTCCTACTTCCGTCCTGGCACCGACGGGGTGCGACGCTCAAATTGCCACTAGCTCTCGGTCCCAAACCGTTGCCCCACCAAGCACCGGGCATCTAATCGAGCGGTAAACTTCCAGACCGACAGCGACACTCCCAACTAAAAGAAAACCTAAGCTCTAGGTCCGTTCAGAAAAGACCTCCAGGTACTGAAGACTATCTATCTGAAATCTTAAGGGTCGGAAGGAGGCAAACAACGAAAACAGCGAGAAGAACCGTGTCAAGAGTTGCCTAGGTTCACTAAACGCCCTCGAGGGATCACACGCCAACCCACCCGCGGGACAACCGAACCGACGCACTTGTGCAGAAAACGGAAACCCAACCCAGAGCTTTACCACCACAACCCCACCAAAAGGAGCCACCCGTGAACCCATCACGACGATCTCTGCAATCGTCGCAGTGTCTACGGTGAAAGGCCGAACTATGGGTAGCAATTATAGGGGAAGAATCCTCACTCCCTCCCGTACCTTGCCCATGGTGCAAAAGGAATCGACCGACTACCCGCTGTAACTTAACACCAGAAAACCCAGAAGGTACAAGTTTAGACAAACAGCTATCCGGTTACCCATGGCCGACAGACGGCCAACAAACCAACAACCACCGGTGGGTTGTGCTACCACCCGAGCCATATCGAGAAGAGAAACTCAATATTCCCCGCACTTCTCGCATCTGTTGCCGCAGGAGCTAGTTTTCCTCGGCCGTCGACGTCGTCGTATCTGCCTCCGCGTCCCCGGCCGATGATCTGGTACGGGCCATATCTGTACACACACAACAAGAGTCAGCCCTAGACTTCACTTACGAAAACAACGAACCACCTAGCGAGAGAAAAGGACTCGGACTCTCCCCCCCCTCGATCACTCGCGTTCTACCTTCCTATGCTTACCCATTTCATTCACCTGTAGGCAAGTGAGGTATCCCCACGGATGTCGGCATTAACTGTTGTGATTGAAAGAACCTCTCTGATACCATCTTAATCTGTCACGCCCTGGGGGTTTATTTTAGCGGAAACGGTTTGCAAAAGTCGTACGTTCGACGTAGATTTAATTTTTTTTTTTTTTGAAAACAGAAGAAACTCCTCTTCCCCGGCGCGTGCCCAGACCCGCCACACATACAGGATCCCTCTGTAAACGGACAGAGCCTCCCCTGTATATGCACGGCGTAGCGTTCAGTACACATCCCAAACACACACAACCATTCAATCACAACAATTGTTAACATACAACCAGCATTCAAAATTTAATAAAACGCATGGCCGATTAATTTGGAAAGGATAAATCCACGGTTTTAAAAGAGTGCCTACCCGGCACTTATGTTTTGAAAGCGAGTTTCGAAATCAGCATAAATCCACAATGTTTTGAAAACAGTGCCCACACGACACCCAAGTTTTGAAATCCATTTCGCAATTCATAAATTCACAGGGTTTCGAAAACAGTGCCCACACGACACTTAGATTCTAAACACGGTTTTCGCAATCCTTTTCGAGTTTTGCTTTTTCAATCGGCCAACAGAAGTGAAAGGAAAAGTAACGCATACGGAGATAGCTAAATGCAATCCATACCGACATCCATGCCGACCCCACGAGGGTATCGAGAACCTCACACACAACTACAAAGTAAATGAAATGCAAGGATAAAAGGGAAAATACAATCCAGGGTCCCCAGCGACCCAGCTGCTCCTGCCCCGTCCTCACCGCCGCCTACCTCTCCCCCCGCCTGAACCCTGTCACGAAGTGGGAAGTCAGTGACTAATAATAACAGAACGGGGAAATATAATAAACAAACCGTGGAGACAACCGGAGCAACCACCCTCTCAAGAGGGAAAACGGCAACCTGTGCGCCTGTAACCTGTAATACCTGGCCACGTCGGACAACTAAACCGACGGCCGTACCGTACCTGCAATACCCGACCACGTCGGACAACTAAACCGACGGGTCGCACCGTACCTGCAATACCCGACCACGTCGGACAACTAAACCGACGGGTCGCACCGTACCTGCAATACCCGACCACGTCGGACAACTAAACCGACGGGTCGCACCGCTCGCACCTCGGCGCCTCAAACCCCACAACTAATAAGGGGCCCCCACTACGTCACCTCGTGGGTATACACGGGTCATAGACCACTTTTCCGAAAAAGCGCACCCTTTGCGGTGGCCAAACCGCGGGTGCGCGTGCTGCAGCCTCGAGCCAAGTAACCATAACCACCATCATGTTAGCATCATAATATATAACGAGAGTAAAACGGCAACATGTATAATTGAAAGTAAAGCAGTAACATGTGTGATCGAAGGTAACCCGCTAACATGTATAATCGAAAACAAGGCGATAATATGTGTACTAGAAGTAATCCGCTAACATGCATACACAACAATAAATACCACAAGGAACACCACGTTAGCACAATTAGATATTTATTTTAGACAAGACACAATTGCCGAAAACTCGACGCCGAATCCCAAAACAGGACCCACAATAGTGAACCAAGTACTTAAGACGAACCCAACCATAATGACCAAGTACCCAAAATGTAGCCAACAATAATGAGCCGAGCACACACCACACGATAATCACGACAGTAACGAAAAAGAGCATAAAGGGGTTCTAAGGATGTACCCACCTGAAATGCGGAGAAGGAAGTGTGCGGAAACTTCAGTTAAAACGCTCCCACCTTATGTTCGAAAAGAGCTACAGTAAGAAGTATTGTTAATAAACTCGTCATGGTCAAAAACACTCAAAAACGGGGCGAAACGGGCCAAAAACGGAGCTTCTGGGCTCCTTTCCTGACTGCTGGTGCACGAAACCAGGCGTGGACCGGGTCCACGGCAGCAGGCAGCGGCGGCGCAGACCGGGAGCACAGCACGGTGGGCCGCTGGTGCATGGCCGGCGTCGCGGACCGGGTCCACGGCTACAGTGACGGCGGTCGCAGACCGGGCGCACGCCTCAGCAGGTGAGCCGTTGCGGCTTGGGCCGGGCCGCGCACGGAAGAAAAGCGCGGACCGGGTCCACCCGCGCGGCCGCGGTGGCGAGCGCCGGGTGCACGCCTGGTGCGTGCACCGCGCAGTCTGGGCTGGGCCGGCGCACGCGCCCGTGCGCCGGGTCCGCGCCTCCGGGCTGCGATGCCGTGCGCCGGGTGCACGCCGGTCCGGTAGACCGCGGGCTGAATCCGGCCTGAATGAACAGTGAACCCTAGAATCGTGTACCTTTCCGTTTCCGGCTGCGACCACGCGACTCCGGTGGCTTCGGCGACGACCTCGAGACCAAGTTAACGGCGGCGGCGGCCTCCCGTTTGACAACGGCGGCGGCGGCCTCCCGTTTGACAACGGCGGCGGCGGCCTCCCGTTCAACACCAAACCCGCGTCGCCCGCGACATCCAAACCACCACCGTCACCACCCGAAACGCTAACCCTAGAAAATAAAAGCAACGACGCTAACCTTGGATTCCCTGGAGGAGGAGGAAGAAAGGTGGGTCGCCCGTTCCTCGCTCGATCAATCTCGCAGAAAGGCCTCTCCCCATCTCTCCGTCCGCCCACGGTTGAAAGAAAAGAGGAAAAAGAATTGGGGTTCCCCCTTTCTCTTTCTTAAAAAAAAGAGCCGCCTTAAACCCTAGCCGTCAAGAGGAAAACCCAAGGAGGAAAAACCCTACGGCCCCCGGTTTTAAAGAAACCCTAAAATAACCGGAACAAAAACCGACGGCTAAGATTGTCTCGTAAAGCGTGTCAATCGCTCGCACGAATCCCGGAGCGCCTAAAAGGGGTCCAAACTTCAAATTTAAATTCTGGGAGATCCCGGGGTCGGAATTCAAATCCGATCGCGCCACCGTTCTCCGTTTTGCGAGCTCTATCACCTAAAAATACCCGCAAACCCCGATGACTAGCCCAAAAATCTCGAATTTCTGCCCCACCTTAGTCAACTAAAAATATTAAATTAGGACCCTAAACGAAAAACGAAAGGTCGAGGTACCACCCAAAAGATAAAATAACCCACTGACATAAAGTATGAAAGGTCCGATCACCTCGAAAAGCGTGCCGGCCACTTAGCACGGATTCCGATGCACCACTCAAAGCAAACGCCTTGACCCCCATTCCGGGAGATCCGTAAATCGGAATCCGAAACCGTTCGCTTTGCCGCCCTCCGTTCTTCGAGCTCAAACGCAGAAAAATACTAGCGGCCCCGGTCAGTCCATTGCAGAAAGCGGTGAAAAGTTTTCCCTACCAGTCCCGTCAAAATAAAGGGAGGTATACAAGGGCTCGGGAAAACCAGGACTCTACAAGCTAACTGGCCCCGACCGACTACAGTAACGGAAGTCCGAAGCTTCTTAGGTTTGGCGGGGTATTATAGATGCTTCGTGGAAGGTTTCTCAAAAATTGCCACCCCTCTAAGTCGTCTAACCTGGAAAGGGGAGAGATTTGTGTGGACGACTCAATGCCAAGAGAGCTTCGAGGAACTCAAGGACAGGCTAACACGGGCACCCGTGCTTACATTACCGACACCCGGTGAGGACTTCGAGGTTTTTTGTGATGCATCACGGAGCAGTCTCGGAAGTGTGCTGATGCAACAGGGAAAAGTCACAACCTACGCATCAAGACAACTCAAGGATTATGAGTGAAATTACCCTACTCATGACATGGAACTCGCAGCGGTCGTTTTTGCTTTAAAGCTTTGGAGACACTACCTCTATGGAGCTCATTGCAATGTGTTTTCGGATCACCGGAGCCTTAAATAGATTTTCACGCAAAAAGAATTGAACTTACGGCAGAGACGTTGGTTGGAATTGTTGAAGGATTATGATTTGACCATTCAATACCACCCTGGAAAGGCAAACGTAGTAGCCGACGCCTTGAGCAGGAAGGGTCAGATAGAAAAGTTACCAGTGAACACTATCACTGAGCAAGACAGTCTAATCGCGGATTTCTTGCGGATGAGATTAGAGGTTGTGCCGGCGGGTGCTGTTCCGCGACTTTTGTCCATGGTGGTCAAGTCTACCTTTTTTGAGAAAACCCTGGAAGGTCAGAAGACGGACGACTACAGCTTGTATGGGACAAGATTCTTTCGGACCGGGAGGGCGACTTTTCGGTCGGAGTGGATGGTACAATGCAGTTCCAAGGACGCTTTTGTGTGCCCGATCTACCCGATCTGAAGGAAGAGATATTATCAGAGGCGCATTGTGCTCCTTACGCGGCGCATCCCGGTGGTACGAAGATGTACAGGGACCTTAAGCAGACTTTTTGGTGGCCTAAATTGAAGGGAGACGTAACGCGGTTCGTGGCGCACTGTTTGACTTGTCAACAAGTAAAAGCCGAACATCAGCGCCCGGCGGGGAAGCTGCAACCTCAACCCATGCCAGAGTGGAAATGGGAGCAGATCACCACGGACCCCGAACGTGGATTTTGCAGAAACTGCATGAACAGTCCGGACCGTGGTTCTTCAGTCCGGACCCCGAACATGGTTTTCTGGAAAAATTCTGTTTAACGACGACAGTCCGGATCACATTATTCCAGTCCGGACCGTCGACCTGAAAACTTCTAGATAAGGTTAGTTTTTGATTCTTATCCTCTTCCAATGGTTTCTAACCTATAAATAAACCCTAATTCTATCTTTTAGGGCATCCGAAAAATAAGTTTTGTTTTCCGTAATGAACGACAAATCAACGGAGAAAAACTTATAAATCCACATATAGAGAAGAAAGGAAATAACTAGATTTAATTCTATGTTTCTTCATCTATATTAATTAATTTGATTCTAGGATTTCAAACTCAGATTTTGAGTAGAATCAAATTAATGAATACTTAGATGGTATTTCCGATCTATCTTTGATCTAAGTATTCGGCGGATCATCACCACCAAAAAAACAACGATTTACCCAAAATCGGCGCGTGGACTCGCGTGGCCTTGTGGATTCAAGGTGCTACCGCTCTCGTGGATTCGGAGCGAGGTACGTTCGTGGATTCGAAGCGTGCTACTTGGTGAAGACCGTGGATTCGGTCGGACGTCGTGGACTCGACGTTGGACGCCGTGGATTCGGCGTTGGACGCAAATCGTGGATTCGAGAAGCGTTGCGGAGCGAGCGGAGAAGATCTACTAGGAGCGTATGGTAAAAGGTTGAGTCGTCTGTGAGTACGTTATATCACCTTGTACGTGTTTAATTCTAGTGGATTTCGCCGTGTTATCGGTCCCGTGGTTTTTTACTCCGGTTTGGAGTTTTTCCACGTAAAAATCTTGCGTGTTATTTATTTTTCCGCATTGGGTTTTATTGCGCAATGATTTTTGAGTGTTTATTGTTTACACCTATTCACCCCCCTCTAGGTGTTTTTTCCCCTATTTAGATCCATATTAGTATAACCCAACAAGTGGTATCAGAGCGGGAATAGGGTTGTAAACAATGGTTGAAGGTGGAAACATCAATCGACCCCCATTCTTCGATGGAACAAATTATGCCTACTGGAAAGTACGGATGAAAGCCTTTTTAATTTCCATCGACGAACGGGTGTGGCAATCAATTGAATTAGGATGGTCTAATCCAACTGAAATTATTGCTGATGTTCGCACCATCAAACCTAGGTCGAAATGGACCAAGGAAGAGATTGACTCATCTTCTTACAATGGCAAAGGAATTAATGCTTATTTAATGCTTTGTCACAAACTGAGTTCTCTCGCGTCTCGGCATGTGAGACTGCGAAAGAAATCTGGGATGTTCTACAAGTTACGCATGAGGGAACTAACCTTGTGAAGATTCAGAAACTGCAAATGCTTACGAGCAAGTTTGACTCTATTTCTATGGCAGAAAATGAATCTTTCACTGACTATTACACACGATTGCAAGACATCGTGAACTCATGTGCTAACTTGGGAGAGAAGATTCCAGAATTTAAAGTTGTAAGAAAAATTTTAAGAACTCTTCCTGAACGATTTCGCCCGAAGGTTCGCAGCCATTGAAACAATTAAACACCCGGACGAAATGCGTGTAGAAGAATTAGTTGGTGCACTTACAAACTTATGAAATGACATTTCCTACTAACTATTCTTCTGGAAAGGCATCCTCTTCTAAGTCTTCAGGTTATGCATTGAAATCAACAAAAGAAGAAGACGCGGATTCATCCTCCTCAGACGATGACGAGAACCTATCTATGGAGGACTTTGAGAAGCAGCTCGCTCTCTTGACAAGGAAGTTTCGCCGCAACTTTCGAAGGGGTAATTCAAGCAAAACTCATCCTTCGGAAAGTCGAAGAAAGGCAAGGGTTCTTCAAGCTACAAGTCAAGAAAGCAAGAGAACTTCTCAAAGGATAAGAAAAGTTCAGAGGGACAAGTTCAGTGCTTCAAATGTCGAGGCTACGGCCACATTCAACGGAGTGTCCCAACAAGAATCCGGCAAAGAAGAAGGCGATGCAAGTCGTCACTTGGGATGACAACTCAACGTCAAATGAGTCATCTTCAAGTGATGAAGAAGACAACGCGACAGCTTTCCACGCGTCCACATCTTCACCCTTCATGTGCTTAATGGCAAGTACATCCGATTCATTGTCCAACTCCTCCCTGTTGAAAAGAATGCAACGGACGATGAATCGATAATTCGAAGGTGAAGATTTTGCTCTTGCCTACCATAAACTTTTGAGGGATTCAAAGAAACTGGCAAAGCAAAACAAGGGTTTGAGAGGGAGATTGCAGGATCTCGAAGAAGAAGCAAAAAGGGCAACTTCTCTCTCAAACGCTCTTGAAGTGGAAAGGGATAACTGATCAAAGAAAATGTTTCCCTTCAAGAGTCCAATGAGCATTTCGAGAAGAACATGTAAAATGGTGGAACAAAGCGAATTACTTCTTGAAGCTCTACGGCGAGGCTCGACAGGAAAAAATGGAAATGACGAAGACCATTTTCCAACTAAAGGATGACTTAAAGCGATTTTCTTCTGGAAGGAGTAAGTTGGATAAGACTTCTTGGTCTTGGTCAAACAAATCGTTCGGCCTCGGATACACTCAAACTGGAGACAGTCCAAGTTCGAGTGGGACAGTTTTTGTGCCTCAGTCGGTATCTCCTCCTCCGACACCGGAATTCACACAACAACGACAACAAGCCTACCTCATCCTCTTCGGGATCGTCAAGAACTAAGGTATGTTTTCGTTGTGGCATTTCAGGGCACATAAGAAGAAATTGCAAGATTGGAGCCAAACGCACACCTCAAGCACCTCTTGCAATGACTACCAAAAAGGTGATTCCTCAGAAAATCAAAAGAAAACTTTTCAAAGGAAAAGAGCCTTGGTAGTTCACCGCTCAAGACGACATCATCAAGGAGCAGCAATCTTCAAACAAGACGCTTTCACCTAGGAAATAACTTCACGACCATTACCGACGCATTCCAAAAAGGTTTGGGTGCGCAAAGGTGAAATCTTCCCTTGTCTTGTTACCATATTTCCTTGCATGCATATGATAGTTCGTCTTGGTATCTGGATAGCGGGTGTTCCCGTCACATGACCGGTGACAAAAACTGTTTTCAAACTTTGAGAAAATCTCCGGAGGACTTGTAGTTTTCGGAGACGGTCGGTCTTCCAAAATTGTTGGAAAAGGAACGGTAGCTATTCCAGATGGCCCGGTTTTGAATAATGTGTTATTTGTTCATGGCCTTAAGACTAACCTCATAAGCATAAGTCAACTTTGTGATAATGGTTTTCAGTTAATTTTTCATCTGATGAATGTACTGTAACTGATAAGGACCATGTTTCTTTTTAAAGGGGTTAGATCAGAAAACAATTGTTATGTAGTTCCAAATAAAATTTCTGAAAAATGTAACCTAGCATCTTTGAAAAATGAAACACTTTGGCATGAAAGGCTAGGTCACATAAACTTTAAGGAACTTGCTAGAATTTCAAATAAAGATGTGGTCAAGGGGGTTCCTAAACTTTCTTTTGAACAAAACATTGTGTGTGGCGGTTGCCAAAAGGGAAAACAGTCTAGGACTGCACACAAGAACTTGAACCACATGGTACAAAACGGCCTTTGGAACTTTTGCACATGGACTTAATGGGGCCAACTCGTCAACCATCTTTGGGAGGTAAATGGTATATTTTCTTTTGGTTGATGATTTCTCTAGATATTCTTGGGTAGCATTTTTAAAAGAGAAAGCTGATACTTTTGATTCTTTTCATGAGATTTGCCATCGTATTATGATTGAAAAGAATGAAAAGATTACTCGTGTTAGAAGTGATAGAGGTGGAGAATTCATAAATTCTAAATTCATTGATTTTTGCACTTCCAACGGCATTAAACATGAATTCTCTGCACCTATACACCTCAACAGAATGGTGTAGTCGAGCGCAAAAACAGGGTCGTACAGGAGATGGCACGTGTTATGCTTCATAGCCGGAACGTACCGTTATATTTTTGGGCTGAAGCGGTGAACACTGCTGTCTATGTAATTAATCGAGTGTATTTGCGCCCGGGAACTTTAAATACGCCATATGAATTATGGTTTTGTAGAAAACCAAATATCAAATATTTTCGTATCTTTGGGAGTCGGTGTTTTATTTTACGTGATCGCGAAAATCTTGGAAAATTTGACTCTCGAAGTGACGAAGGGATTTTCTTAGGTTATTCTACAAACAGTAGAGCATATCGAGTATTTAACTTGAATCTAAGACGATCGTAGAATCGATAAATGTTAAAGTAGATGAAGCTTTTCACTTTGAATCTGAAAAATCTACCCTCGATATCTCTCTTGATGATGATACACCTGCTAATGCATCTTCTCTAACAATTCTTTCGATAATATTGATGCATCTAACGGTTCTTCAAGTTTATCTGATGTGCAGGAATCATCTCATGTACCTCCGAGTACTCCGTTACCTCAAACGTTACGCATCTCCAAGGATCATCCTGAATCGAACATCATTGGAGACCCACAAGAAGGAGTTAGAACTCGGAGACAATTGGTTTGCGGATTCGCATGCTACGTATCCAAATCGAACCAAAGAATGTCGATGAAGCTCTTCAGGATGATTACTGGATTGAAGCAATGCAGGAAGAGCTCCATCAATTCGAGCGAAACAAAGTCTGGGAATTAACGAAGCCTCCGAAGCAACACAATGTGATAGGTACCAAATGGATTTTCAAGAACAAGAAAAATGAGGATGGTACTATCATCAGGAACAAAGCAAGGTTAGTTGCTCAAGGCTACTCTCAAGTAGAAGGTATAGACTTTGATGAAACTTTCGCCCCTGTAGCTAGACTCGAGTCCATTCGTATATTGTTTGCAATGCTTGTCATTTTAAAATAAAATTATTTCAAATGGACGTTAAGAGCGCATTTTTAAATGGATTTTTAAATGAGGAAGTTTATGTGGCTCAACCGAAAGGTTTTGTAGACCATAAACTACCTAACCATGTTTTTCGTTTGAAAAAGGCTCTTTACGGTCTGAAACAAGCACCGCGAGCATGGTACGAAAGGTTGACAAAGCACCTTTTGGAAAAGGGCTATACTCGAGGGGGAGCTGACAGGACTCTCTTTGTGAAGCATTATCAAAATAATTTCATTGTTGCACAAATCTATGTCGATGACATTGTATTTGGTGCAACAAGAGATAATGATGCTTCTAAATTCGCGGAGACCATGGAAAGCGAATTTGAGATGTCCATGATGGGCGAATTAACATATTTTCTTGGATTACAAGTTAAACAAAATGATGAAGGCATCCATTGTGTCAATCCAAGTATGCAATGGAGTTGGTCAAAAAGTTTGATTAGAAAATTCTAAAGATTTTCCGACTCCAATGGGAACTAGCCATAAGGGACTTGGAAGTGAATCACTTAGTGAGAATGTAGACGAGAAACTGTATCGCAGTATGATTGGAAGTCTACTATATCTCACGGCTAGTCGCCCGGATATATCCTTTAGTGTTGGGATTTGCGCGAGATATCAATCAGCACCGAAGGAGGTTCACCTGAAAGCGGTGAAAAGGATCATCCGGTATATCAAAGGAACAATCAATTTCGGAATTTGGTATCCTATGGGAACAACTCTTGACATAGAAGGATATTCAGATGCCGATTGTGTGACGCCCCCGGAATTTGGATTAGTCCTCTATATAAATGATATAATAGGACTAAATCTCTAACCCGCCTATAGCATTTTGGATGGTAGCAAGATCCAAGAGGTTCTGAGAGTTAAGCGTGCTAGAGCTAGAGTAGTTCTAGGATGGGTGACCCCCTGGGAAGTGGGGCGTCACAGTTGGTATCAGAGCCATTCACCAGCCGGAAATGTGAGATGAGTCTCGGCTGAGCCAGGGTTATATAGCGGGTAGAGCGAGGCTCCCCGGCTAATGACCGTTGTGAGTGGAGTGCAGCTCCTCACAAGGTCGGCTAAGGCTAGCGAGACGAGTCTCACATCGCCTGGTGCTTGTGAGTGTGCTTGAGCCTGACGTGGACGTCAGGGCTTAAAGGGGGGAAGAATGTGACACCCCCGGAATTTGGATTAGTCCTCTATATAAATGATATAATAGGACTAAATCTCTAACCCGGCTATAGCATTTTGGATGGTAGCAAGATTCAAGAGAACATGAGAGTTAAGCGTGCTAGAGCTAGAGTAGTTCTAGGATGGGTGACCCCCTGGGAAGTGGGGCGTCACAGTCTGTCACAACTGTGACGCCCCACTTCCCAGGGGGTCACCATCCTAGAACTACTCTAGCTCTAGCACGCTTAACTCTCATAAACCTCTTGGATCTTGCTACCATCCAAATGCTATAGCCGGGTTGAGAGATTTAGTCCTATTATATCATTTATATAGGACTAATCCAAATTCCGGGGGTGTCACATTCTTCCCCCCTTTAAGCCCTGACGTCCACGTCAGGCTCAAGCACACTCACAAGCACCAGGCGATGTAAGACTCGTCTCGCTAGCCTTAGCCGACCTTGTGGGGAGCTGCACTCCACCCACAACGGTCATTAGCCGGGGAGCCTCGCTCTTACCCGCTATATACCCTGGCTCAGCCGAGACTCATCTCACATTTCCGACTGGTGAATGGCTCTGATACCAACTGTGACGCCCCACTTCCCAGGGGGTCACCCATCCTAGAACTACTCTAGCTCTAGCACGCTTAACTCTCATGTTCCTCTTGGATCTTTGCTACCATCCAAAATGCTATAGCCGGGTTGAGAGATTTAGTCCTATTATATCATTTATATATAGGACTAATCCAAATTCCGGGGGTGTCACAGGTGTAAACCAGAACCCGGGCCCGTCTACAGATCCGCCGTGCATGCGGTATTTCCCACATACACGAAGCGTCGGTAACCTGCTCAGATATAAGAAATAATAATAAAAGAGCATAAAATCAGAGCTAAACTAAAACTACTGTATCTCAGACAGAAGCTGGAAGTAAAAAGTACAACAGTGAAATAAAATACAGATGTCTCTCCCAGCTCACCACTAAAAATACAAAACAGCTGGCAGAAGCCAGACCCAAAAAGAAAATAAATAAAACTGTCTGAGAAGACCAGGTACCCAAAAATCTCCAGCTACAACCCTCGGGTGGCTCTCTGTCTAATCCGCAATCCGCTTACCTCGATCAGTTGCTGACGGCCCAGCAACTCCCACGGAGGACTCTGCAAAACAAGGGAAAAGAAAGAAACAAGAAAGACAATGGGGGTAAGTGCTACTATAAACAGTAGCCTCCCCTAGTGGGTAAAGCCTCAGCTCAGATATGCCCACCAGGTGATCAGAGGCAAAAGGGGAAAGGAGAAGAAATGGGGGTGCAGATAAATGAAGCAACTGATAAAATGCTATCCCTAATATGCCTCTACATGACCAACCAATAAGGGTGGAGAAAGCGATGCATCAGAATCAAGAAGCCTGTCAAAATGACCCAATCTGACCGCCAGTGAACACTGGCACTGCCTGCTCTGCTGTCGAACTCAAGAAACTAGCATGGTGCCCGGCGCTCTGCACCGTGGAAAGCCTACTCCGGAGTGGCACTCGAGGGGAGCGACCCACACGAGTAAATTATCATTGTAACAAGCATCTCTGTAACCACTGTCTCATAATAGCAGGACTGGATCATGACTATGATCAAAGTGGGAAACTCCGTCCACTAAAGAAAGCCCGATCCCCAAAACACCCAATCTGATGCAATAGTGTAGTGTCCCAGTTTTTTCCCCTATGTTTTTTTCCCTATTTCGGGGTGTGTAACACCTAGTGTTGGTGTGTTGGGCCCCAACATGTCAAAGTGATGTGTTGTTTGGACTTAGGGTGGATTTGGAAGCAAGCCTGACCTTCGGCTGACTTTGCCGAATTTTAGGAATGGAATCAGGCTAAACGGAGGCCGTATTTGGATTCAGCGCGGAAAAACGCTTGAAAACGGCTATTTACTTATTTAATTTGGAGTCCGGATGCCCAAAAACGGACCCCCGGAAGTTTTCTGCGCAAAATGGTGCATGGGGGGATCTGTGGACCGGCCGGGACACGTGGCGCCTTCTTATTGGGCCGGCGCACGGCTCTCGGTCCACGGAGCGGGCCGCCGGTGCACGGTGCACCGGCGGGCCACGTGGCAGGCGCCGGTTGGTCCGGTCCAGGGCGCGCGGCGCACGGGAGGGTGCGCGGGCAGCGCGGGCAGGGCGGGCAGGCGCTGGGTCAGGCGCGGTGCACGGTGCACCGGGGCGCGCCACGTGGCGGCCCCGGGTTGGTCGGCGCAGGTGTGCGCGGCGCACGCACACCGCGCCGCGTGGGCGGCCGTACGCGCACGCGGGCGGCGCGTTGACGGACCGGCGCCCGTGTCGGGCGGGCGGCGCCGCCCCACGTGGCGCCACGCCATTGGCGGGCGCCCCACCCCGCCGCCCCGGGAGGGGGGCACGTGGCGCTCCCCGCTGGGCCCGCACGGCTGCCGCCTGTTTGGCGGACGCGTGGCGGGCCCAGGGCGGGTTGGACGGAAGGTCGGACGGGGGGATCCCGTGTGCGGCCCGGGTTGGGCTGGGCCGCACTGTAGCCGCCCGAATCTTGGCGGGCCGGGCTGCACTGTAGCAGCCCGAAAACCCCCCTGCGCCCGAAAGTGGGGACACAGGGGGAATTTTCCCAATTGTTTTTGGGGGCCTATAAATAGGCCCCCCCTCCCCCTTTGTTGGGCTTTTTCCGAGAAATAGAGAGAGATCCAGGGAGAGGTGTGAGAAGAGAAGTTTTTCCTCTCTATTTTTCTACCTCGTGGTGCGTTCCCAGATTTTTGGGAAGATCGACAGCGGCGTTCCGGATTTTACAGTGTGCCTCGGTTTTCCCCCATTTCGGCCCGTTATCGTCGCATTTCAGTCCGAGGAGTCCCCTGCGCAGTACAGAAGTCCGATTCGACGATTTCTTCGCCAGTGTGTTCCTAAGAGGTAGGGCTTCGTTTTTCGTGTTGATGGTTTCTCCAGATTCCGATTCTTGGCACGATTCCCGAGGTGATTTGACACCCCATTTTGCTGTTTGGATTTTTGGACAGCGGCGACTTCGACGAATTGTTTCTCCGCGTAGGAATATCGGATCGGGGTGATTCAAGAGTCGATTTTGGGTGATTTTTCGCGAGGAACGCAACCGTGATTTTTCTGGGATTTTAGGAGCTCGGGACAGAGGTGAAAATTCCTCGTTTTGCGTGCTGATTTTAAAACAGCAAATGTGTGTTTGGAAATTGTGATATTTACACCGTGTACACTTATGTGATGTTGTAGGACATTGTTGCAGCTGACGGTGTGTTTAGAGGACAGCGGGTATTTTCTGGGTACATTGTACACGCTTTTCGAGGTGGGTGGTTGCGTATCCCTCTTTGTTGATTTGCACACTAGGAATAAAAGAGTCCCAATTATGCATGTGATAGATAACTTGTAGTATATGGACCTATTGCATTTGGCCCCTAAATTAATTTAGTAGCTTCTATGTGATAAATCTGGGACAAGGAAATTGGACAATTGCTATATCGTGAACCGCATGCAATTTAGTAAACCAACAATATTATTAAAATAATTCTAAAAGTATTCTTCACATGAAACTTAGTCCTTTCTAAATGTTTTTAAAAGAGAACACTTGCATGCTTATTGGACAACTAGTTAAGCCACTATTTTATTGCAGCACGATATTATGGGATTTGACTTAGGAGAAAACATCTGTTATTGTTATTCTTCTCTATCGATGCATGATGCTCGAGTCTGATCGGGATTTTGGAGATAGTATTGCTTGGGACAGTTTGGACATGTCTTAGGGGATTGTGGGGCATAGTGGCAACCGCGGATGTTAGGCGGTTGACCAGATGTTTTTACCTTATCAGATTGGGTCTATGGGTTCAGCGGTGACCGCGGATTTTGGGGGCGGTTGACCGGATGTTATTATCACACCAGATTGGGGATCGGGGTTGCATTAGTGGATGGAGTATTCCCACTTTGATCATGGTCATGATCCAGTCCTGCTATTGTGAGACATCGGTTACAGAGATGATTGATACAGAGATACTTTACTCGTGTGGGTCGCTCCCCTCGAGTGCCACTCCGGAGTAGGCTTTTAGACCGTGATGGGTGCCGGTCAGTTGGTGAGTTGTGAGTGATGACAGAGTAGGCAGTGCCAGTATTTCCTGGCCCTCTGATTGGGTTTCTTTGGGCAGTCAGCTTTATAGTTGCATATATACAGTCATCTTTTGGCACTGCATTTAGAGGCATAGTAGTGGTAGTTTCTTTTCAGCAGTCTTTATTGCATACCACTGTTCTTTCCTTTTTGCCTCTTTATTCCTAGTGGGTGCGTCAGCATCAGAGGTTTTACCCACTAGGGGAGGCTACTGGTTTATCTAGTAGTTCTCACCCCCATTGTTGTTTCTTGTTCTTTTTCCCCCTTTGTTTTGCAGAGTCGACTGTGGGAGCTGCTGGGCCTTCAGCGGCAGATCGAGGTAAGAGGATCGCCGACTAGCTAGATCGTCTACCCCGAGCGAGAGTTTAGCTAGACTATTACTGTACTCCCCTTTTGTATCTCAGACTTAGTAGTTTACTTTTGGGTCTGGCTGTGGCCAGCTGGTTGTATTATTTATGGTGAGCTGGGAGTATATTGTACTTTTATTTCAGTTTACAGTTTATTTCAGTCTGAGATTACTGTTAGTTCTATTAGTTCAGCTCTGTTTATGCTCTTTTATTGTATATTATCTATCTGAGCAGGTTACCAGCGCTTCGTGTACATGGAAAATTCTGTGTACACGGCGGATCTGTTGGCGGGCCCGGGTTCTGGTTACCCCGGGGCGTGACAGATTAAGTTGGTATCAGAGCTTAGGGATAGGTCAGTTGGGACTTAGGAAACCCTAGGCTTTTGGCAGACCCTAGGATGATAGGGCGTGAGAGGCGTGACACTTTGCGAAAGTCGTTGATTTATTTATTGGACTCTTCCAGTGAGTGAGGAGGGATCGACATACCCAATTTCTGGTGGACCGTTATGTTGGCTGCAGACAACATAAAGTCGCAGAAATTGGGGGATGTCTTTGACTTTCGCTAGATTGGGTCGTGTGGGGTTATGTTACTGATTCGTGTTTTCTTGTGGCAGGATGCCTCCCCGACGTCGGATTCCCGCTCTGGGTGCCCCTACACCCCCTGTTGAGCCGGAGCAGACGGGATCCACTGAGATTGGTGAGCTGCGGGCCATGATGGCCCAATTGGCGGAGAGCCATCGTCAGCAGCAGCAGAGGATTGATCAGCTGCTCGCGCAGAGAGAGACACCACCCCCAGCTGTTCCTGAGGCCTTTGTGCCTCCTGTTGCCCCTTTTGTGCCGTCAGCGCCATCTTCGAGTAGCGGGGCTCCTGGAGCTATTCAGCCTTTGACTGCGGAGGAGGAGCGGGATTTTGCTGACAAACTCGCCCAGTTTGTTAAGCGGGGACCACCTAGATTCTCAGGGCGGGATGCCCCGCCCTCGGCTGTTGGGAAATGGCTTTCTGCGATGGAGAAGCTTTTTCGGGATTTCTTCATCGACCCGAAGTATCGAGTGCACATGGCGGTGCACTGTTTGGACGGGGATGCTGATTTTTGGTGGCAGCGGGTGGAGCCACCGGAGTTCCGGATTTCTCGGCAGCTGCCCTGGGAGGAGTTCCGACGGTTGGTGCTGGACACCTATTTTTCGACCAGTGTGAAGAAAAAGTTGGAGGACGACTTGAAGAACCTGCAGCAGGGCGAGCGATCGGCCCATGCCTATTTCCAGGAGTTCATGGAGTTGTTGAACTGCGTGCCCTTCGTTGCTCGTGACGGGCCGCACCAGGTTGAGATGTTCGAGGGAGGCCTTCGTCCAGAGATTTACACCCTGGTGCATGCTCAGAGATTTCAGACTCTGGATGCAGCCGCAGAGCATGCACAGTGGGTGGAGAGAGGTGATCAGGTGGTGGCCAGACAGAGGGCCGCGGTCGCTCAGAGCTCCGACAGAAAGCGACCAGCCCAGGAGGAAGGGGGACAGGCCAGTACTTGGAGGCCGCCCCGACCGCCACCGCCTCAGTTTCCGGGCCGTGGGCGTTCGAAGCGGCGAGGGCCTGGTGGATCCCAGAGGCCCCAGCAGCAGCAGCAGCAGCAGCAGAGATCGCAGTCGTCGCAGCGCGGATCTCAGCGGCAGCCACAGCGACAGCGACAGTCTCAGCAGCAGCAGTCCCGACAGTCACGGGCTCCCAGCAGTTGTATTTTCTGTGGAGGTCCGCACTTCCCCGGCACCTGCGACCAGCGGTGGGGTCGTTGCTATGGATGTGGACAGCCAGGGCACATTCGAGCTGCGTGCCCCTTTTCGACCTCAGCCGCCCCTTCTTCAGCATCTGCCCCAGCATCATCGCAGCAGCGGTCGACGGCTCAGCGGCCTTATGCTCCAGCGAGCAGGCCATCTTCTTCTCATTCCACCGACTATCGCCCTCCAGCTCAGAGTGGGCGAGTGTATGCTGCACAGGTAGAGGATTCTTCAGCAGCAGACCATGTGGTAGCAGGTATCACTTTACTTTCTGGCATTAGGACTCGCACCTTATTTGATACTGGAGCATCGCATTCTTTCATTAGTAGATCTTTTGCATCATTACATGGGTTAGAGGTAGGACTTTTGCCACGTGCACGAGAGGTACAGATTCCCGATCACACTTTGCACGTGGAGGAGTGTTGTTGGTCCTGCCCGATGCAGATCGAGTCCTGGATTATGCCAGCAGACCTGTTGGTCTTGAGACAGCTGCAGGATTTTGATGTGATTCTCGGGATGGACTGGCTGGCTCGGTATTTTGCGACTATTGACTGTGCCGAGAGGACTGTCACTTTTAGAGAGCCAGGCCAGGAGGTGTTGGTGTACCGGGGATGTCAGAGTGCTTTCTTTGCCTCTATGGTTTCGACTTCCCGAGCGAGGCGGATGATTCATCGAGGATGTGTAGCCTTTTTGGCTAGTGTTGTTGAGGGGCCTACGGCGGCACCGGGACTCGGGGATATCCCTATCGTCCGCGAGTTTCCGGATGTGTTTCCACCTGAGCTGACTAGTATGCCGCCCGACAGAGAGATCGAGTTTGTGATTGACGTAGTTCCAGGAACTGCGCCAATCTCTAAGGCTCCTTACCGGATGGCACCGGCTGAGCTGAGAGAGCTTAAAGCACAGTTGCAAGACTTGATGGATAAGGGTTTCATTAGACCCAGTGTGTCGCCCTGGGGAGCGCCGGTGCTATTCGTGAAGAAGAAAGATGGGTCACTTAGACTGTGTGTGGACTATAGGGAGCTGAATAAAGTGACCATCAAGAACAAGTACCCTCTGCCGCGCATCGACGATCTCTTTGATCAGCTGCAAGGGTCTTGTGTCTTTTCCAAGATTGATCTACAGTCTGGTTACCACCAATTAAAGGTGAAGGCCGAGGATATTCCTAAGACTGCTTTCAGATCACGGTACGGGCATTATGAGTTTACAGTTATGCCGTTTGGATTGACTAATGCCCCTGCCGCCTTTATGGACTTGATGAACAGGATATTTCGGCCATTTCTGGATCGCTTTGTGGTGGTGTTCATTGATGATATCCTGGTTTACTCCCGAAGCGAGGCCGAGCATGAGGAGCACTTGAGGACTGTGCTACAACTTCTACGGGAGAAGAAGTTGTATGCCAAGCTGGTGAAGTGCGAGTTTTGGCTTCGGGAGGTAGCTTTCTTGGGCCATGTGATTTCCGCCGCCGGTGTAGCTGTAGACCCGGCGAAGATTGAGGCAGTTCGTGATTGGCCCCGACCGACGACTGTATCAGAGGTGCGCAGCTTCATGGGATTAGCTGGTTATTATCGTCGGTTTGTGGAAGGCTTTGCGAAGCTTTCCACACCCCTCACTCGGTTGACGCGTAAAGGGGTTAAGTTTATCTGGAGTGAGGACTGCCAGAAGAGCTTCGAGGAGCTGAAGGACAGACTGATGACTGCTCCTATCCTTTCCCTCCCTGTTATGGGGAAAGGATATGTGATCTACAGTGACGCATCGCACAGTGGACTGGGTTGCGTGTTGATGCAGGATGGGAGGGTAATTGCTTATGCATCGAGACAGCTCAAGGATTACGAGAAGAATTACCCTACCCACGACTTAGAGCTCGCTGCCGTGGTGTTTGCACTGAAGCTTTGGCGCCATTACCTGTACGGGGAGCATTGTGAGATCTACACCGACCACAAGAGCTTAAAGTATCTGTTCACACAGAAGGAGCTGAATTTGAGGCAGCGCAGGTGGTTAGAGCTACTTAAAGGATTATGATGTGGATATCCTTTACCACCCAGGCAAGGCTAACGTGGTCGCTGATGCCTTGAGCAGGAGAGCAGTGCAGAGTTTGTCTATGTTGATCACAGACCAGGCGCCCCTATTAGAGGAGATGAGACGGCTCGAGATAGAGGTTGTGTCCCCTGGGGTCTCTGCTAGACTGACGTCATTAGTCGTGCAGCCCACTCTGCTGGACAGGATCAGGAGAAACAGAGTGAGGACCCCCACTTGACCAGGATTCGAGATCAGCTTCCGAGTGATCAGTCAGGGGACTTTACAGTGGATGCTGCGGGAGTACTGAGGTACAGGACCGAGCATGTGTGCCAGTGGATGCTGAGATCAGAGAGCAGATATTGAGAGAGGCCCATTATACACCTTATACCTACATCCTGGTGGGACTAAGATGTATAAGGACCCAAGGCAACATGTTTGGTGGAATGGCATGAAGAGGGATGTTGGGAGA
>JAQOTM010000062.1:307865-336155 GCA_029168755.2 Tillandsia fasciculata | reverse complement strand
ACACTGAACGTGTACTCGGACATCAGAGCTTAAAGTACCTTTTCACCCAGAAGGAACTGAATTTGCGGCAAAGGCGGTGGCTCGAATTGCTAAAGGATTACGATTTAACCATCCATTACCACCCTGGGAAGGCGAACGTGGTGGCGGATGCCTTGAGCCGCAAGGGCGACGGAGGATCAGTGACGAACGCCCTCACCCAACAGGACCGTTTGATTGCGGAATTTGCACAATTAAGACTGGAGGTTGTACCAGCAGGAACGGTCGCACGACTTATGACCCTGGTGGTCCGACCAACCCTGTTGGATAAAATCCGCGAAGGGCAATCGACGGATAACCAGCTACAACTTGTGCGTGATAGGCTACCCACAGACCAAGGAGGGTGATTTCGCGATGAATGCTAACGGCACGATATGTTTTCGGGGACGAATCTGTGTGCCGGATCTACCGGAACTCAAGGAAGAAATCCTGAGGGAGGCGCATACCGCCCCTTATGCGGTGCACCCCGGGGGAACAAAGATGTACAAGGATGTCAAACAAACCTTCTGGTGGCCCAAGATGAAGGAAGATGTGACTCGATTCGTGGCACACTGCCTTATATGCCAACAGGTGAAGGCCGAACACCAGCGCCCAGCGGGAAAGTTGCAGCCGTTGCCCGTGCCGGAGTGGAAGTGGGAGATGATCACGATGGATTTGTGACTGGCTTTTCGAGATCATCCCAAGGGCACGACGCGATATGGGTCATAGTGGACCGTTTGACGAAATCCGCCCACTTCCTGCCGATTCATACGACGTGGACCCGGAAGCGGCTGGCACGAACCTATATAGATGAGATAGTAAGATTGCATGGTGTACCGGTGTCCATCACGTCGGACAGAGACACGCGGTTCGTGTCGAGTTTTTGGCACAGTCTGCAGCGAGCAATGGGGACCAAGCTGCATTTCAGCACGGCCTTTCACCCGCAAACAGACGGACAATCAGAGCGGGTGAATCAGATCCTTGAAGACATGCAGCGGGCATGCGTGCTAGACCTAGGCGACGGATGGTCTCAATATCTGCCACTTGTGGAATTCGCCTATAATAACAGTTACCAAGCCAGCATAAAGATGGCGCCATACGAAGCTTTGTACGGGCGCCGCTGTCGGTCGCCTTTGTGCTGGGATGACTTGGGAGAGCGTAAATGGTTAGGACCGGATTTGGTCGAAGAAACCGAGGCAAAGGTGCGCCTCATCAGGCAGCGATTGCTGACCGCCCAGAGCAGACAGAAAAGTTACGCAGACCGCAGGCGACGGGAGTTGGAATTCGCAGTGGGCGAGCACGTGTTGCTGCGTGTGTCGCCTTCGAAAGGGACCCGACGTTTCGGCCTGAGAGGGAAATTAAGTCCGAGGTACGTGGGACCGTTTGAGATCCTAGAGCGCGTGGGCCGGTGGCTTATCGCTTGGCCTTGCCGCCAAGCCTAGACCGAGTACACAACGTGTTCCACGTGTCGATGCTTCGGAAGTACCTTCCCGACCCCTCTCACGCCCTGGACATATCCACGATCAAGCTTCAGGAGGATTTAACTGTTGAAGAACACCGGTGCGGATCCTGGCGCGAGAGGACAAGAAACTGCGAAACCGGACCATCCCCTACGTGAAGGTCCAATGGAGCAACCACGAGGAACGCGAGGCGACGTGGGAGCTGGAATCAAAAATGCGGGAGTGTTTTCCCGAGCTGTTTAGCGAGGGCTGTATTTAAGTTTCGGGGACGAAACTTTTTATAAAGTGTGAGTGGTGTAATGACACGGTATTTTGTAATATTTAACCCTCCTTCTATTTTAGTGTTCTTTTAGTATCCCGGGAATATTACTTTTGGTTAGTCGGTCGGTGTGTGTGGCACTTGTATTTTTCTGCGGAAAGAGCGCGAAAAATGAAGACCGACGATGCGATCGGATCGGAAATCCGATGTCGGGAACCCCCGGAACGGGATTTTTAGTGATGCGGTGATTAGTCGTGCATCGAAATCCGTGCAAAATATCTTGCACCCGTTTGTGGATAATGGGGGTTATCTCGTGTGGATAATTAATTAATTAAGCTAATTAATTAATTATCCGGTGATGGGGAAATTAGATTTTTTCTCTACGTACGATTTGGAAAATAACAGAAATTGGGGAATTAAATATTAAGATAATTAGATAATATAAGTATTTTTCCCTCGTTAAGAAAAGAGAATTCTAAACCCTAGCCGTAAGGAAAGAGAATTCTAAACCCTAGCCGTAAGAGCGGAGAGAAAAGAAAGAAAAGAAGAAGGGCGAAACCCTAATCGGAAGAAAAGAAGGAAGAAGCGGAGGAACCCGATCGCCCGTTTTACGTGCCGGAGATCGGAGAACGAGACGCCATCGTCTACGGGGAGCGGATCCGGATCTCCGACGACGCGAGGACCAAGATCGGTTCTTTATTTTCCGATTAAGTGAGGTTAGTGGTTGTAGATCCTTTCGTAGAATTTAATCGGGGGTTTTTCGTGTTCTTGTAAGGTCGTACATCGCGGATTTTCGTCGGGTTTTGATCCGTGTCTTTCTTGTTCTTGATTGGGGGTGATCGGTGTTTTTTTTATCGAATTTAACCGATGGTTTTTAATCGGTTTCTTTTTGACGGACCTCCGATCGACGTTTTGGTTGTTCGTCGGTCGTCGGTTTAGCCGTTAGAATTACCGGGAATTTTTCGGGAATTTTTGGGGCGACTTCGTCGGGACATAGTGGGTTAACGGGAGGCCGCCGCCGCCGTTGTTAGACGGGAGGCCGCCGCCGTCGTTACCATGTTCGCGGGGTCGTCGCCGGGATCGCACGGGAGCGAAAACGGAGAAGAAATCGCGAAACGGGAGCGAAAACGGCGAAAACTAGGGTTTACTGTGCCTTTCCGTACAGGATGGTCCACGGCCCGTGGCGTGCACCCGGTGCACGCCCGCGGTGCGGAAAACCGCGGACCCGGTGCACGCAACCGTGCACCGGCCTGCGCGGTGCACGCTCTAGGCGTGCACCCGGCGCACGCCTCCGCACCCGGGAAGCGCAGACCCGGTGCACGCTTGTGTCGTGCACCGGCCCGGCCCAAGACGCGCGGTGCACGCTCCCTGCGTGCACCCGGCGCATGCCGCGCAGCCGCCCGAGCTGTAAACCCGGTCCACGCCCTGGCCTGTGCACCACCCGACAGCCCGGAGTTCTTTTGCTCCGTTTTTGCCCGTTTTTCCACCGTTTTGAGCGCCGTTTTCGCCGTTGGGATCGTTATTTCCGTGGCTTTCTTGTCATGGCCACCTGGGACCTTCTTGGTCACTATTTTATTATGTTGGGTGCCGTTTTCGCCGACGCCCCGCGCCTCGACGAAATTGTCGGGGGCGCGCCGTCGGGACTCTTTTCTCATCGTTTTTGCCGTCGGGGCCTTCCTAGTTTAACCTTTGATGCCCCGAGTGGGCTATCGGTTGAGGAATGGGTTTTGTGGGTTTCCGTTAGCGGTTTTGGGTTCCGACGGGGTCCGCGACGAAGTAGTCGCGGTCCGGTTGTTGTTAGTCTTCAATGTTATCGGTTTTACTCGATGGTTTTGATTTGTTGGTTTTCGATTGACGTCGCGGTCCTCTAGGTATGATGATTTTGGCTTTGTGGGTTTATTGTATCAGTGGTTGGGGCCACTGATTTTACCTGACTAGGGTAATGTGTTGATTGGTGCTTTTGGATATTCTAGTAGGCCGCGAGGAGCTCCGTTTTGCTTAGGACGGACGCGGGCGCAGTCGGTTATCTTCAACCAGGTGGGTCCTTTGCATCAAGTGCTGTAAGTGCATTGAGTGCAACATATCACTAAAATGTTTATTGCTAACCGGTTAATAAAGTAGATGACAGATGCTAATGTTTTAACCCTTCGCTTTATGTAATGATTAATTTACGCCGATCTCGGCATCCCTTTTTGAATGCTGCACGTACACCGGCGGAATAGGCCCCCGCAATGGTGTACTTTTCGGAGAAGTGGTCTATATGACCCGTGTGCCCCACGTGTGTTGTTTGGGGACCTTATCACGATGGCCAAACGTGTCGCCCACGCATCGTGAGAGGGTTAGAGCTTCAATTGTCACGTGGGGAGATCATCGATCTACCCTGACGGGACGTGTCACGTGGGGAGATCATCGATCTACCCTGACGGGACGGTGGTAACTAAAGTAAACAAAGTAATTAAAGTAAGTTTCAGGGCGAAGGATAGCGAAGGTTTCGGTGCGGCGTAACTCTTTCTAAACTCTTGATTATTATTGTTAAGCATCTACTTTATTTGTCACTGACTTTACCCACTCCGTGACAGGTCCATCTAAGTAAGTACGGTGGGACGGTGGTGAGGCATCGCGGACTTTAGGTTTGGCCGTATGAGGCCTTTTGATCAAACTCTTATTCGGTTATCTCTCTCTTTTCCCTTTTTGGTTATTTTGTGTGGATATGTGGATCATGCTGGATATGTGGACATGTATTTTTAAATGTTTAGTTATGATTATGTTTCATGTTAACTGTGCGGCCGTTTTACGATGAAAAAGAATTTCGAAAACGCTTTTCAAAAATAGGGTGTCGTGTGGGCACCACTTTGAAAACCCTGGGGATTTATCCTTTCAAAACAATGTAGCCGCCTGCATGTGAATGTTAGATGTTTTAAAAACTTGGGTGTGGAGTGTACACTGTTTGCGAACTCCTAGGTTCTTTCAATGTTAATACTTGTTGTACTTATTCTCTGTGACTGTGTGATCAATGCCGTGTAATGTGATTCATGTAAAAGTAGTTGAGACGCCGTGCATATACAAAGGAGACTCTGTCCGTGTACAGGGTGAATTTGTATATGTGGCGGGTCTGGCACGCACCGGCAGGCGAGGTTGTTGATTATCTGATTTCAAAAAAAAAAAATATACACGTTTTCCGCTTATCCTGAGACCTCCGGGGCGTGACAACATCATTCTTACTTTTTCTCTAAGTTCATTTACATAGTTTCTAGGATCTTGTCCTAACATGATCACAAATATAATTCGAACCGTTGCTGTTTACACATGCAATAAATAACCTACAGTAGGTTTATCATAAACTTGCATTATTCTCTAGGTTCATTTACACATGCGAACATATCACCTATTTTAGGTAAATCATAACTTTTCCTCTAAGTTCATTTACACATACAAATTTATCATCTATTTTAGGTAAATCAAAATTTTCACTTTTTCCTTAAATTATTTACACATGCAAATTTATCACCTATTTTAGGTAAATCAAAAATTGCACTTTTCATCTAGATTCATTTAAACGTGCAAATATATCACCTATATTTGGCAAACTAAAAATTGCACTTTCTTCTGGGTTCATTTAAACATACAAATATATCCCCTATATTTGGCAAACAAAAAGTTGCACTTTCCTCTGGGTTCATTTAAATATACAAATATATCACCTATATTTGGCAAACTAAAAGTTGCACTTTCCTCTGAGTTCATTTAAACATACAAATATATCATCTATATTTGGCAAACTAAAAGTTGCACTTTTCTCTGGGTTCATTTAAACATGCAAATATATATCACCTATTTTGGCAAATTTAAAATAATTCTCTTTTAGGTTAAACCCTATTTTTTCCCTCCTTCTTAATCCCATTTAACTCACATTTAATAACGCACTACACTAACATGCTACTACAGTGCTTCTAAAATCAAAAGCAGAGTAAAATGGGAGAGGTCATCCTTTTTCGGTAGAATCCCCCACCTTTATTTCGTCCCCAATTGCTCGTAGACACTTGCAATTGGTCTCTCCTCAATTTTTCTTGTCTTTTCGAGTTTGCACGCAAAACGGTGCACCCCCACGTACGAATGGAGCACCCCGAAAAGCCCGGCAGTACATTGCACAGCAAAATGGCACAGAAAATCCCCAGTCCTTAACAGGTACAAAGTATGGGGTCAAATCTTAAATCCAACAGGTAAATCTCCAAAAAAAATTGTGCCGAAAAATACCGATAATGACCACGAAACCTACCTCGACATCGACGCGTCGTCCAACGTGTGCACGCACGACCGTCCGATTTTTTGGAACACCTTGCGCGCGCTCCACGAGGTCACCGGCGCGCTCGTGGCACCCCATTTTCCTTCCCACGAAATCCCTCTTCTCTCCCCCTAGACTCACGGTTGGAGCAAAAAGGAGAAAATGGGAGAAATGAGGGGATTTTGGACTTTTATAGCCAGAAAATCGCCACTTTCGGGCGACCGAATCCCACTTTCGGGCGCACGAAACTGCTTCGGGCTGCTACAGTGGACGCCCGCGCGTCTACATCATCCGCGCTCCGCCAATGGGCGGCCGCCACCTGGCACCCACCTGCGAGCGCGCGTCAATGCAGCGCCAGCCTAGAGTGACCAACGAGGGCCTGCCACGTGGCGCCCCCCCTCCCGCTGACCTATGCCAGCGCCTGCTCGCTTCCCGCACGGGCCTGTGCGCCTTGCCGCTGCGGCCATTGGGGCGCCGCCACGTGGCGCGCTCGATGTGCCCCTGCGCCTCGCGCCGCGCAACACGACACGTTTTGCTGCGCCTCGTACCGCGCGCCTTTGCCTCGGCCTCCGCTCATCACCTCGGGATCCGTGCACCTCGGGATCCGTGTCGCCTCAGGATCCGCACCGCCTCGGGATCCATACTGCCTTGGGATTTGTGCCTGCTACCTCGGGATGCGTGCCTCCCTCGGGATGTGTGATCGTCTTGGGATACATGCCCATCGCCTCGGGAACCGTGCCTGCTAATGCTATAGTAAATCGGGCGCCCAAGAGTACGACCCAAACTCAGATTTCGCCCATTTCACCCGTTTTCAACCATTTTTCCATCGTTTTCGATCATTTTCGCCCGTTTTTGTCCCATTTGAGCTCAAATTTGATATGTAGACTCGACTTAAGTTAACTTATCGTATGTTACCTTAAGTTTTCAGTTTGGACCATTTATAGGTCACCAAAAGTCTCGTTGTATTCAAAATCACTGGCAGACCCCTTTCACACTGCTCGGGTATCTAATTGATACGAAACTTTTATTGTGGTCTTGGAACATAAATACGGACCTCCCCATTTTTTTTCAGAATTTTCTGACACTGTAAATTTTCTACCAAAATCTGAGAACTCTTTCTCATATAAAATTTTAAACTCCTCATTTTTATTCCGATTTCAGTCCAATTCACTTCCAAACTATTTTTTACTTCTCTAAGTTCAATAAAAATAGTATCTCATACCATTTTTATTATTTATATTTGCTTATATACCAAAAATCTGATACATTATAACTACTCTGTGTAGAAGAGGAGTCAGATATAATTTTTCTCTTGATTAATGAATCTTATTTCATATGCATTTTCTATTTTAATTTTTTATTTTGATGGTGCGGTTTTAGTTTCTATTGAGGAGACGAATTTATGGTAAAAATTTGATTTGATATTTCTGTTGCGAAATCCCAACACCAGGTGGTACCGAAGTGGATTGCGGATTCACAAAATCTAGTACCGGGGCGAGTACCAGATTTTCCAACAATTGGTATGTAGTAACCGCCCTTTTTTATTTTTGGGTTTTTGATTATTTTTCTTCACTTTTAGTGGGGGGTAAATTGTGCGTTTATTCCTGGGCAGACCGTCCGGGCTCGTGGGTATTTTTAGGTGTTAGAGCTCGCGAAATGGAGAACGGTGGCGTGATCGGATTTGAATTCCGACTCCGGGATCTCCGAGAATAAATTTTTGAAGGTTGCTAGCAGTTCCGGGTGCATCAGAAGGCGTGCGGGCGATCGGCACGCTTTTCGAGGTAAATTGGACCCCTGGTCCGCACCCCGATCGTTTTTATTCATGAGTTGGGGATTTTGGGTTCATTCCCACTTCTCATTTGTCGTGCGTTAGACCTTTCCGAGCGCGTGCGGAAAACCCCCCGTTCCCAGTTTCCCCTCTATCGGTTAACGTGGAGAACCGAGGCGACGAGTCGGGGAGAAGGAAGGACGATCGCACTTCCTGCGGAATCCAGCGAACGAGAACGGGACGATCCTCCTTCTTCCTCCCTTACCGGCGAAAACGAGGTGAGCGGTTCGGGTCTTTCCGGTTTTTCGGTGTGGGTTTTCTTTCTTGTCGTGTCGCATGCGAGATGAGTTTGGGGACCAAACGGGAGGCCGCCGCCGCCGTTACCGTGTTCACGGGGTCATCGCCGGAGCCGCCGTGATCGCGGGGTCGCAACCGGAGCCGAAAAAGAGCGCATACTGTTCACTTCTTGGAGGGTTTCTGGCCGCGGTCCACCACGCCGGCGTGCACCCGGCGCACGCCTCCGCGGCCCGGGGGCGCAGACACGGCGCACGGAAGCATGCGCCAGGCCGCGCGGTCCACCGGGCCGGCGTGCACCCGGCGCACGCCTCCGTGGCCCGGGGGGCGCAGACCCGGCGCATGGAGTCGTGCGCCAGGCTGCGCGGTGCACGCCCTAGGTGTGCACCCGATGCTCGCCACCGCAGCGGGGAAGCGATGGACCCGGCGCGCGCCCCTGCCCGTGCGCGGCTCGGCCCAAGACGCCGCGGTCCACCGCTGCGGCGTGCTCCCGGCCCACGCCGTGGCCGCGTTTGGTCGTGGACCCGGTCCACGCCAGGATCCGTGCTCCAATCTTCAGAAAAAAGTGTCCAGAAGCTCCGTTTTTGGCCCGTTTCGCCCCGTTTTTGAGTGTTTTTTGACCGCGACGATGTTTTTAACAATATTTCTTACTGTAGCTTTTTCGGGCACAGGGTGGGAGTGTTTTAGCGGGAGTTTTCGCACACATTCTTCTTCGCGTTTCAGGTGGGTACACCCTTAGAATCCCTTTATGCGCAATATCGTTATTTTTTCCTGTTTATCATGTTGCGGGTTTTTGTTCTGAGACTTAGTGTGGGACCTTTCGGAAACTTTAATCATGTTGTAATTACTCGTCTGACTGTGCTAATATTTAGTAATCTTGGAGGTTGTTACTATCGGGTTCTGTCTTGTATACTTGGTTACTATGCTCGAGGCTGCAGCACGCGCACCCGCGGTTTGGCCGCCGCAAAGGGTGCGCTTTTCCGGAAAAGTGGTCTATGACCCGTGTATACCAACGAGGTGACGTAGTGGGGGCCCCCGTAGGTGGGGGGTTTGAGGCGCCGAGGTGTGAGCGGTGCGACCCGTCGAGGTAGGTGCTCGGCGTGGTTTACCGAGGTAGGTGCTCGGTCTGGGTTCCCGAGGTTGGTGCTCGGTTTGGTTTTCTTTCTTGAGGTTGGTGCTCGGTTTGGGTTTCTTTCTTGAGGTTGGTGCTCGGTCTGGGTTGCCAGGGCAGGTGCCCGGTTCAGGTTATGCAGGGGGAGGGGACACCTGTTAAGGAATTTGTGTTGGCGTATTTCGTGAAATTGTTTAAGTCTTGAAGATTGAAGATGAAGAAGTTTGGATCATATACCTCAATCTCAAGAAAGAAGAATTCAAAAGGATCAGGTACGTTTAACTAAAATTTTTGGTGATCCGAATACTTCTTATAGAGTAGAAACACTTGGTTGAATGTTTGATTGCATAAAGTTCAAAAACTGGACATACTACATGTTCAGGATCCGGATCGGACATCACAGTCCGGACCCCGAACATAGGTTGGTTCATGCGCAATTCCAGTCCGGACCTTGGTTATTTCAGTCCGGACCCCGAACGTGGAATTTGCTGGAATTGCATGAACAGTCCGGACCGTGGAAATTTCAGTCCGGACCCCGAATGTCCTCTTTTCTGGAAAAAGTCTGTTTCGCTGAAACAGTCCGGACCGCCGATTTCCAGTCCGGACCGTCGTCCTGTAAAATTCCAGAAATAGTTAGTTTTTGATCCTTATCTTCTTCCAATAGTTTCTAGCCTATAAATAGACCCTATGTTTCATTTTCTAGGGCAGATTCGTAGACGACCGAAAAAGAAAAATCCACATATATAGAGAAGAAAGGAAATCAATAGATTTAATTCTATGTTTCTTCATCTATATTGATTGATTTGATTCTAGGTTTTCAAACTCAGATTTTGAGTAGAATCAAATTAATGAATACTTAGATGGTATTTCCGATCTATTTCTAATCTAAGTATTCGGCGGATCATCACCACCCAAAATCAACAATTTTCCCAAAAATCGGTGCGTGGACTCGCGTGGCCTTGTGGATTCAAGGTGCTACCGCTCTCGTGGATTCGGAGCGAGTTACGTTCATGGATTCGAGAAGTGCTACTGGGTGAAGACCGTGGATTCGGTCGGACGTCGTGGACTCGACGTTGGACGCCGTGGATTCGGCGTTGGGCGCTGATCGTGGATTCGAGAAGCGTTGCGGAGCGAGCGGAGAAGATCTACTAGGAGCGTATGGAAAAGGTTGAGTCGTAAGTGTGTACGTTATATCACCTTGTACGTGTTTCAATTCTAGTGGATTTCACCGTGTTATCGGTCCCGTGGTTTTTTACTCCGGTTTGGAGTTTTTCCACGTAAAAATCTTGCGTGTTATTTTTTATTTCCGCATTGGGTTTTATTGCGCAATGATTTTTTGAGTGTTTATTGTTTACACCTATTCACCCCCCTCTAGGTATTTTTTCCCCTATTTAGATCCAATTAATACATAACCCAACAAGTGGTATCAGAGCGGGAATAGGGTTGTAAACAATGGTTGAAGGTGGAAACATCAACAGACCCCCATTCTTCGATGGAACAAATTATGCCTACTGGAAAGTACGGATGAAAGCCTTTTTAATTTCCATCGACGAAGGGTGTGGCAATCAATTGAATTAGGATGGTCTAATCCAACTGAAATTATTGCTGATGTTCGCACCATCAAACCTAGGTCGAAATGGACCAAGGAAGAGATTGATTCATCTTCTTACAATGGCAAAGGTGTTAACGCTTTATTTAATGCTTTGTCACAAACTGAGTTCTCTCGCGTCTCGGCATGTGAGACTGCGAAAGAAATCTGGGATGTTCTACAAGTTACACATGAGGGAACAAACCTTGTGAAGATTCAAAAACTGCAAATGCTTACGAGCAAGTTTGACTCCATTTTTATGGCAGAAAATGAATCGTTCACAGATTATTATACACGATTGCAAGACATCGTGAATTCATGTGCTAACTTGGGAGAGAAAATTCCAGAATCTAAAGTTGTAAGAAAGATTTTAAGGACTTTTCCTGAAAGATTTCGTTCCAAGATTACAGCCATTGAAACAGTTAAACATCCGGATGAAATCCATGTAGAAGAATTAGTTGGTGCACTTCAAACTTATGAAATGACATTTCCTACTAACTATTCTTCTGGAAAAGCATCCTCTTTTAAGTCTTCAGGTTTTGCTTCGAAATCAACAAAAGAAGAAGACGCGGATTCATCCTCCTCAGACGATGACGAGAACCTATCTATGGAGGATTTCGAGAAGCAACTTGCTCTCTTGACAAGGAAGTTTCGCCGAAACTTTCGAAGTGGTAATTCAAGCAAAATTCCATCCTTCGGAAAGTCGAAGAAAGGCAAAGGTTCTTCAAGCTACAAGTCAAGAAAGCAAGAGAGTTTTTCTAAGGATAAGATGTCACGCCCCGGGGTCGAAACTGCGACCCGGGCTCGCCAACAGATCCGCCACCTATGCCAAACCCGCATAGGCGAAGCGTCCTACCTGCAAGAAAAGTATTACAGCTAAATAGATATCAGAGCTAAAAATGAAAATCTGCTGTATAACTAAAATCAACCACTGTACAACTGGAAATAATACGACAATGTCCATCTCCCAAAATGATAATGATACAATATCCTCATATACAAAGCTCGGAACTCAACAGGGAGATATCTCTAATAAATACATCAGTGTACAGTCTCTCAATACATATCATATCCTCACTACATCAGTCTCTCAAAAGAGGAAATAAAACAACAAATCTACTGAAGCTCTCCTTTGAAGGGGTACCGCTACTCTCCAATCATGGGTAGGGATCTAGCTCGCGACTCCCTCGCCTCGATCAACGACCACAGAATCAGCAACACCCGCTAAGACTCTGCAAAACAAAGGAGAGGAAAGAAAGGGAGGGGGAAAACCCCCAATGGGCGTTAGAACTACACCGAAAAGGGAGTTCTCGGTGGGTACCATCATCAGCCCCGACGGTCTGCCCACCAAGTCCTCAAGAGACATGAAAATAACCAATGCAGTAAGAACTGAACAAGAAAGCTGAAGACACTCAACAGCTATCATGCCCCTATCTAAAGGCTCAACCTCTCACATAACGATCAAAGTACACACACGACACGGGACCACCGTCAAACCAAACGGCTCCCAACAACACTAGTACTGGTCTAACACAGCTACTAGACTCCACTCAGCCCCCCCCCAGGCACGAGTGCAACAATAAAAGTATTTGACCGAATAAACCCAATCAAATGGGCCGGTATAGAATCCGGTACTGCCTGCTCTACTGTCGAACTCAAGAACTCATCTGTGGGAATATTGACCGACTACTGACCGGTACGGTCGCATCCCAAAATAGGTGACAGACCAACTACTGACCGGTACGGTCGCACCCAAAATAAGTAACAAACCGGCTCCTGACCAGCACGGTTGCACATTAAATAAGTGAAAGACCGGCTCCTGACCGGCACGGTTGCACATTAAATAAGTGACAGACCGGCTCCTGACCGGCACGGTTGCACATTAAATAAGTGAAAGACCGGCTCCTGACCGGCACGGTTGCACATTAAATAAGTGACAGACCGGCTCCTGACCGGCACGGTTGCACATTAAATAAGTAGAAAACTCCGCTCACTAGAGAAATCTGATAACCAATCTGGTGCATAAATAAATGTCCGGTCAACCGCTCAATATCCGCGGTTGCCGCAATACCCTGCCGTCTATAGTCCAGCACAACCCGTCCCTGACACCAATGTCCCGGCTACACTACCCCAGACCCCTGCTCGCACCCGAGCAACACAGACCACCTGACTAACAAGGTAGGAGAGAGGAATAACATGGTTTCTCCTAAGTCAAGTTCCAAAAGGTAGTGTAGCAGTAAAAGATGGCCTAACTAGATGACCATATAAGCATGCAAATGTCCTTCACTTAGCAAGTTAAGTACAGGTGACCAATTCTTACAAGAACTAAGGCATACTATCGCTTAAGTATCCAGTGCACAAGTATGTCAAATGCCAACCTTTACACGTGCATAACAATCTCCAACCAGATAAAACATGATATTCTCCATAACATAATATTCCCAAAGTATTAGACCACATACCTTTATGCAAGATATAACCATTTACTAGTATCTAGTCTCCTGGAGATGCGAGTACTACTAAAAAGTCCATAATCTCATATAAGCATGCTGTCAATCACATAGGGTAAGTCCCTTAGGTAATCATTTACAATTTATCATCATGAATATATAAATGCTGCAAGTCCTCGATAATATTTAACATGAATATAAATCTTGCACTTCCCTTGATAAAATCATCCTTCCTAGCATACCTCACAATAACATACAATTATTGTACCTTAAACACGCATGCATTCTAATATAAGAATTAGAGAACCGTCCACCGGTTCTGGGAACAGAGCACCCACCTGAAACGCTTTCCGTAGGCAAAGCTGAAGTCGGTGAAGAGCCGAATCCTCAAATTGACGAAACTCCGAAAACCACGCCGCGCGCGCACACTACCGCGATCCACGGAAAAATCCTCGGGAGCTCATTTAAATCCCTTGAGTCCACACAAAATTTCCGGCACACAACGGCTCTCATTCCACACAGCTACAGCACCATCAGCATACTTAGATTAAAAAACCCACACACACACAAGTCCAGCACAAATCTGCACACTTAGATCCAATTGCACACTAATAAATAATGTTTGCATATGCACAATCACTTAAATCCAAGTCCAGCTTCATAAGGTAACTCACAACACACACTAATCTCACAAAACCACACACTTACAGCACACATTAAACTCACACATACATACCACCCACCTGCTACATAAATCCACAGGCTCACTAATCATCAAAGTCACAGCCAACCCAAACTCAAAATCCAAATATCATCAAAATTCCGATATTTCGGAATTAAACAATAAGATCACCTCTGATGGTGCTTCCACGCGCCGTCCACCGCCGGCACCAATTGCTCGCGCGACACCAAGCTCTGGGATGCAACACATCTGCCGATCCAAGCACAGGAAGAGAAAAAGGAGACCTCATCAGTCTGCCCAAGGCACAAAATACGATTTCACGGGGCAAAAAACCAGCCCGGTCGAAGCAAACCCTGCGCGCCGACGCGAACTGCACGCCACGCCTGCTGCCCACCGCGCGCCGTGCTCAGCCGCACGCGCGGTGCCTGCGCTTGCCGCGCGCGGCGCCCCTGTGCGCTCGCGCGGCGCCTGCGCTAGCTGCGCGCGGCGCCATTGGGCGCCCGCGCAGCGCCCAGGCACGGCTGCGCGCGGCGCCCCTGGCGCCCGCGCAGCACATGCTGCCGCTGCGCGCGGCGCCCCTGGCGCCCGCGCAGCGCCCTGGCGCAGCTGCGCGCGGCGCCATTGGCGCCCGCGCAGCGCCCAGACCTGTTGCGCGCGGCGCCTAGGTGCGCCCGCGCAGCACCCGCTGCCTGCCGCGCGCCCCCTGCGCGCTCGCCTGCTACTAGCCTGCTGCGCAGCGCCCAGCCGCACACTGCGCAGTGCCCAGCCGCCCAGCACGGCGCCCTGCTGCGTGCGCCTGCGCAGCAGCCTGTGCCAGCCACGCGCGCCCATGAGCGCCCGCGTGGCTCCCCTAGCTGCAGCCACCAACTCCTCGGACAAGCAGTCCGTCAACAGCAAACCACACACCAACATCAACCCAAAAACCCCAAACCGACACCATTAAATTCCTCCAACAAATCCCAAGCTCTCACAAAAAACTGCACAAACAACATACCTTGCCGAAGCTCGTTACGCGCGCTCCCTGCTCGGCTCCGCTCGGCAACTAGTAGGGGGGGGGTCCACACCACAAGCACACTTCACAAAAATCCCTCCTTTCCTTCTTCTTCTTCCTTCTTTTCTTCTCTTTTCCCTCCTTCACTCAATCCTCTGTTTCTTAGCCATTCCTCTGTTTTAAGGGGAGAAAGACGCGATGACGTGGCGAAGACTAATTAAGGTGGCTTAATTAGTGGTGTTGGGTGGAAGGCAGCTGTAGCAAAGGGATTTAAATAATCCCTCAAGAAGCAAAAAAATCTAATCCACTTCATTCCACTTTCATTTCTCCTCTTTCCTCAAAATTCTAATACAGGCAGATTCAACACTTTTAATTAATTAAATTAATTAATTAATCCTTTAATGTCAATTCCAAGTCACTTTTTGCCCTCGGGGCCCCCGCACCAGTCCGGAACTTCCCGAACTCCGCTGTAATCTGAAAATACACATGTCCAAATTTTTTTCTCCTCAAAAAGCTCAACCGTAGAGTCGATGTGCTCAAACCAAAAATCGGCTCCAACAATTGCCAACTCTAACTCACTTTTTGCCTTCGGGTCCTCCGCGTTAGTCCGGAACCTCCCGAACTCCGCTGTAATCATAAAGTACACCTGTTCCAAGTATTTTCCAATTTTTTGTACACCACTGTGGAGCCGATGCTCAACAAAACTAGTCCTCTAACGGCACACAATGCCCGGAGAACTCCGATTCGAGCAGGGGCCTCCGCGTAGATCCGAATCAACCAGAACTCAACTGAAGACACATATGGAACACGCCCGAGGCAATTTCCTCCACACCACGCCATCTTGCGAGGTCGGTGCGCCATCCGAAATCCTGGTATTCTACACTCTCCCCTCCTTAAAAAGGTTTCGTCCTCGAAACCAGAATAAGTCTAAATCTCAGGAGAATGTCTCAATCTGATAGGAACAGGAAGTACTCAACTCATCCTCAGGCTCTCTAATGGCCGATCTCACTCATCCAGATGGCTCCACTGAACCTTCGCTCAAGGTATAACTCGACTGCACAATTCTTCTGCCTTACAAGCAAGGATTCTGCATTGGCCGCTCCTGATACCCAAATCCTCGTCCAATTCCAAGGAAGTGAACTCCAAACATGCGAGGGATCAAATACACTTCCTCCAATCAGATAAATATTCGCGGACTAAACTCCCGCGTAAACTCAAATCCACATATCCCTGCGGATAGTAGCTTCCACAGACATGGTCTTCGAAACCAAACTCCAAGCCTACAATTGGCATAACTCCTTCGTTGCTCCTTAGCAACCAAAAAGCTCAAAGCTCCACAATTGCACTGCTCGCCTAGGCAAGGCGTAACTGACCATAATGTCCTCGCCGGGATAATACTGTGAGATCAATCATACAGCTCTAATAACACTGTCCACCAGCGTTGCCTCAACCAAATCCTCCTGAGTAACCAAGTACTTCAGGTTTAAGGGTCTATGGATAACTCCAAGGTCTCTCTATCACAGGCAACGTCTATATCAATGCTGGCATCCTCCTCAGCTTTGCCTCTCCCAAGCTACACAGGCCTCGCATAGTCCCAGCGCTTCTGACCTCTGTCACTAACATAGGCTTAAGCTAATTCCCTACGGCATCACTCCTCGTCGGGTTAACTGTCACTCTTGTAGCTGTAAACACATGGCCTAGCAACAAAATCTTCCGAAGTCAAATGTATAACCTCTTAACTTGGCAAAACTTCTTCTCTCTTAGAAGTTGCAGCACTATCCTCAAGTGCTCCTCATGCTCTATGTCATCTCGGAAATAAGTCCAAATGTCCACGACGGGTACTGCTACCAACCTGTCCAAACCCAGCTGGAATATACTCAATTCCTCAAATCATGAAGGCCACAGGGCCTTAGCCAATCCACTTGACCGTGCTGTAAGATCATAATGCCCCTACCGGGTCCTGAACACTATCAGGGCACAGCACTCGGCTGTAAGGTTCCATAAGGCTACCAATCTCACAAAGGGCATCTGCCGTAACACAATCCAAATCTGTCTGTGTTCGAACCATCATTGAACCCTCACCGTTGTATATTCACAACGTGGCATCACTGCCGTGTACCAACGGCATGGCATCACCACCGTGTATCAACGGTGTGTCATCATACTCAATTATCAATCTCTCAGATTCTCACTGTCGTATTCCCACGATGCGGTACTGGGTCATATAGACCTCTCGATCCATCAGATCCCGCAACTACGCTAACAGCTCTCTCTGTCTCACGGGTGATACTCCAAGAGGTGCTGCCGAAGTCGGCGCGGTTTCCAAAGCCACGCCAACCACTGTCTCGGTCCCAATCTCACTAAACGGTGGCTTCAACTCAGCCCAGATAGACTCTCACCCGGTATCACTCGGGCGATGATGATATTCTTTAGTCCCGGTGCCGCCGTAGGCACCTCCTCTACAGTCGCTAGCCAAGCGATACGACCACGACTCAACCCCTGTCGTGCTCTAGCTTCCTCTATAAGCATACCCCTCCTGACCAGGTCCACGGAGGGTCATGTCCTCTCTCGACAATCCATGATAGCATGACATTGGAATACCCAATCCCTAACCAACATCATATCAACATCTCGGAGCTGATAAAGGACTAACAACTCAATGGATCAAATCCAAGGTCCTATCTGCACTGGGCAGGACTGGCAACCCTCATCTATGTGCTATACGTGACCTGGAACCTGATCCTCACGTGCACAAGCGGTGTCAGCATCCACATGCTCGAACTCCGATGGATGTAATGAAATCACACTTGCAGCAACTCGATCCACTACCGTGGCGCCCTCCAACCGGGCGGCACAGATTCATCCGCTCGATGCAGGTGGTCGTCGCTCAATATGCCTGAAAATCAAGACTATCCACAAGTGGAGCACCACCTCTGTCTCTGCTCACATTGAGGCGACGAATAGGGTCCTCCGCAGATAACAAATCCACGCTACCGCTGCGCCACTCTGATAAAAGTGCTGATGCTGCCATCAGGATTCACCCGATCCCTGGCGTCTTAGAAATCCACTACCCTGGAAAAAAGAAATCAGAAATGCCTCTGCCGGCCGATCTGTCCTCCATCACCCGGCGCCAAGTACCAATATCCAGAACCCGCCTCTAGCGGCAGATCCCTATCCAAAGGAACTGCAGCGCCATGCTCCATACACAATGCCTACTCCATCGAGGCGTCAAAACCTGTAACGGAGGGATTGAATAAACTGAAAAGTATCCTGGCGCAATCCACTCCCAGTCACACATATCCTGTGCGCCTCGTCCCTTAGACATGGAGCGCGCAGTTCCACAACTGCATAAACTCTCTAGCACCGAGAGGCTCTCATTTGATCACTCCATCACCACCAACCACGACTCTGCCTCCAAAGACTCCAAACTCAATCTTACGAGTCGGGTTGGTTCATCTGCCAAATCTGGCTCCATAAATCGATCATGTCCCCTCAGCTCACCAGTTGTCAACTATCCACCCTGCCTCGGTGCCTCGACACTAACATTGTCACAGAGGGGGCTACTCAGTGCTCCGACAATTGTGTCACCAAGACCAGCTGCTCACTCAGTCACTGATATGCCTCTGACGATCCTGTCATCTGGGTCTGGAACTCTCTGACCTCAATCCGGGTATCCGGCCCAAAACCAACCGCTCAAGCTCAACTGCTATGACAGGATACACACGGGTCAAAACCCAGCGTCGGGGAGACACAGCTTGCCACGACGAAACTGCAAATCAGCACACAAAAGCCACTCGACCCAATCAGCGAAAGTCTAGAGCACGTCACCCATTCCATAGCATTATGTTGTCTGCAGCCAACATAATCACTTAGGAGAATAAACATGCCAATCACTCGTCCCATCCCCTGGGAGAGGTATAAAACTCAATCAGGACTCTCGCTATCAATCACGACTCTCACGAAGTCATCCAAGGGTCAAACCATAAGTCTAGGGTTTCTAAGTCCACCATGACCTACAACCTAGGCTCTGATACCAACCTAATCTGTCACGCCCCGGGGTTGAACTGCGACCCGGGCTCGCCAACAGATCCGCCACCTATGCCAAACCCGCATAGGCGAAGCGTCCTACCTGCAAGAAAAGTATTACAGCTAAACAGATATCAGAGCTAAAAATAAAAATCTGCTGTATAACTAAAATCAACCACTGTACAACTGGAAATAATACGACAATGTCCATCTCCCAAAATGATAATGATACAATATCCTCATATACAAAGCTCGGAACTCAACAGGAAGATATCTCTAATAAATACATCAGTGTACAGTCTCTCAATATATATCATATCCTCACTACATCAGTCTCTCAAAAGAGGAAAGAAAACAACTAATCCACTGAAGCTCTCCTTTGAAGGGGTACCGCTACTCTCCAATCATGGGTAGGGATCTAGCTCGCGACTCCCTCGCCTCGATCAACGACCACAGAATCAGCAACACCTGCTAAGACTGCAAAATAAAGGAGAGGAAAGAAAGGGAGGGGGAAAACCCCCAATGGGCGTTAGAACTACACCGAAAAGGGAGTTCTCGGTGGGTACCATCGTCAGGCCCGACGGTCTGCCCACCAAGTCCTCAAGAGACATGAAAATAACCAATGCAGTAAGAACTGAACAAGAAAGCTGAAGACACTCAACAGCTATCATGCCCCTATCTAAAGGCTCAACCTCTCACATAACGATCAAAGTACTCACACGACACGGGACCACCGTCAAACCAAACGGCTCCCAACAACACTAGTACTGGTCTAACACAGCTATTAGACTCCACTCCCCCCCCCCCCCCCCCCCCCCCAGGCACGAGTGCAACAATAAAAGTATTTGACCGAATAAACCCAATCAAATGGGCCGGTATAGAATCCGGTACTGCCTGCTCTGCTGTCGAACTCAAGAACTCATCTGTGGGAATATTGACCGACTACTGACCGGTACGGTCGCATCCCAAAATAGGTGATAGACCAACTACTGACCGGTACGGTCGCACCCAAAATAAGTAACAGACCGGCTCCTGACCAGCACGGTTGCACATTAAATAAGTGAAAGACCGGCTCCTGACCGGCACGGTTGCACATTAAATAAGTGACAGACCGGCTCCTGACCGGCACGGTTGCACATTAAATAAGTGAAAGACCGGCTCCTGACCGGCACGGTTGCACATTAAATAAGTGACAGATCGGCTCCTGACCGGCACGGTTGCACATTAAATAAGTAGAAAACTCCGCTCACTAGAGAAATCTGATAACCAATCTGGTGCATAAATAAATGTCCGGTCAACCGCCCAATATCCGCGATTGCCGCAATACCCTACCGTCTATAGTCCAGCACAACCCGTCCCTGACACCAATGTCCCGGCTACACTACCCCAGACCCCTGCTCGCACCCGAGCAACACAGACCACCTGACTAACAAGGTAGGAGAGAGGAATAATATGGTTTCTCCTAAGTCAAGTTCCAAAAGGTAGTGTAGCAGTAAAAGATGGCCTAACTAGATGACCATATAAGCATGCAAATGTCCTTCACTTAGCAAGTTAAGTACAGGTGACCAATTCTTACAAGAACTAAGGCATACTATCGCTTAAGTATCCAGTGCACAAGTATGTCAAATGCCAACCTTTACACGTGCATAACAATCTCCAACCAGATAAAACATGATATTCTCCATAACATAATATTCCCAAAGTATTAGACCACATACCTTTATGCAAGATATAACCATTTACTAGTATCTAGTCTCCTGGAGATGCGAGTACTACTAAAAAGTCCATAATCTCATATAAGCATGCTGTCAATCACATAGGGTAAGTCCCTTAGGTAAGCATTTACAATTTATCATCATGAATATATAAATGCTGCAAGTCCTCGATAATATTTAACATGAATATAAATCTCGCACTTCCCTTGATAAAATCATCCTTCCTAGCATACCTCACAATAACATACAATTATTGTACCTTAAACACGCATGCATTCTAATATAAGAATTAGAGAATCGTCCACCGGTTCTGGGAACAGAGCACCCACCTGAAACGCTTTTCGCAGACAAAGCTGAAGTCGGTGAAGAGCCGAATCCTCAAATTGACGAAACTCCGAAAACCACGCCGCGCGCGCATACTGCCGCGATCCACGGAAAAATCCTCGGGAGCTCATTTAAATCCCTTGAGTCCACACAAAATTTCCGGCACACAACGGCTCTCATTTCACACAGCTACAGCACCATCAGCATACTTAGATTCAAAAACCCACACACACACAAGTCCAGCACAAATCTGCACACTTAGATCCAATTGCACAGTAATAAATAATGTTTGCATATGCACAATCACTTAAATCCAAGTCCAGCTTCATAAGGTAACTCACAACACACACTAATCTCACCAAACCACACACTTACAGCACACATTAAACTCACACATACATACCACCCACCTGCTACATAAATCCACAGGCTCACTAATCATCAAAGTCACAGCCAACCCAAACTCAAAATCGAAATATCATCAAAATTCCGATATTTCAGAATTAAACAATAACATCACCTCTGATGGTGCTTCCACGCGCCGTCCACCGCCGGCACCAACTGCTCGCGCGACACCAAGCTCTGGGACGCAACACATCTGCCGATCCAAGCACAGGAAGAGAAAAAGGAGACCTCATCAGTCTGCCCAAGGCACAAAATACGAGTTCACGGGGCAAAAAACCAGCCCGGCCGAAGCAAACCCTGCGCGCCGACGCGAACTGCACGCCACGCCTGCTGCCCACCGCGCGCCGTGCTCAGCCGCACGCGCAGTGCCTGCGCTTGCCGCGCGCGGCGCCCCTGTGCGCTCGCGCGGCGCCTGCGCTAGCTGCGCGCGGCTCCATTGGGCGCCCGCGCAGTACCCAGGCACGGCTGCGCGCGGCGCCCCTGGCGCCCGCGCAGCGCGTGCTGCCGCTGCGCGCGGCGCCCCTGGCGCCCGCGCAGCGCCCTGGCGCAGCTGCGCGCGGCGCCATTGGCGCCCGCGCAGCGCCCAGACCTGCTGCGCGCGGCGCCTAGGTGCGCCCGCGAAGCACCCGCTGCCTGCCGCGCGCCCCCTGCGCGCTCGCCTGCTGCCAGCCTGCTGCGCAGCGCCCAGCCGCACACTGCGCAGCGCCCAGCCGCCCAGCACGGCGCCCTGCTGCGCGCGTGTAGTACCCCGAACCCCCATGCAGCTTTTTCCCGTGAATCCACTGTTTAGACACCTGTTGATGGTGTATCTGGCCCATAGTGCATCAAAGGGATGCCACCGATGGACCCTGTGAGCTTTGGTTAGCCGTTTTGGCCTTCGGCTGCTTTTGCCGAATTTTAGAAAAGGATTTAGGCCAAACGGAGGATGGATTTGGTTTCAGCGCGGAAAAACACTTGGGATTGGCTTTTTGTTTGCCCAATTCTGAGTTCGGATGTCCAAAAGCGGACTCCCGGAAGTTTTGACAGTTTTTGGCGCTTGCGGGAGCCTCCGGCAAATTTTGGAGGCGGAATTTGGCAAAACGGACCTCGTTTTGGAATCAGCGCGCGAAAACGGTCAAGATGGGCTATTTACTTGTCAAAATTTGAGCTCCGGGTACTGTTCATGCCGGAACAGTGTCGCCGGCGGCGGCCGGCGGCGCCGGGCAGCGTCGGCGGGCGGCGGCGCCGCCGCGGGCAGGCGGCAGGCGGCGGCACAGGGCGCGGGCAGGCGCGGGCAGGCGCGCGGTCCACCGCGGGGGTCGTGCACCGGAGGCGGGCCACGTGGCGTCTTTCGGTTGGCCGGTGCAGCAGACGCGGTCCACGGAGTTTGGCCCGGGTGCACGGTAGACCGGTGGACACGTGGCGTGAGGTGGTTGGTGCGGTGTTGTGCTCCCGGTCCACGGGCCTGGTGGGCAGTTGACGGGGCAGGTGGCCGTACGGCGGGGCAGGTAGCCGTACGGCCCGGGTCAGCCGGACGTGCGCGGTCCACGGCGCGACGTGCGTGCGTGCACGGTTGCCGGGACACGTGACGCGTGCCCATTGGCTGGTGTTTGTGCTCCGGGAGCAGCGGGGCTCGGCGTCGTAGTGGGCTGGGCTGTGCGGTGGACCGGGCCGCACTGTGCGCGCCCGGAAAACCTGGGCCGGCCCGTTACTGTAGGCGCCCGAAAATTTTCGGGCGCCCGAAAGTAGGGACATGGTTGGCATTTTCTGATTTGTTCTTTCAGCCTATAAAAGCCACCAACCCGAGCTCCTTCTTTCCTTTTTTCTCCCAACCTGTGCAGAATCTCCCGAGCTCCCTTAAGAAAGTTTTTCATCTCTAAGTCCTGGATCTCCCTGCCAAGTTTCAAGAGTTTTGGAGGCACGAATCCCGAGGTTCCCCATTTTACGGTGCGGCGCGACGTTGCTTCCTAGTGTTCTTCTTCGGCGCAGCGATCGTATTTTTGCTCCCCTGGGCTACCCCGACATCATTTTCCTGTGATTCTTGGACCAGTAGACTCCTAAGAGGTAGGACTTCATCTTTCGTTTTGGTCGCGCTTTCCCGTTTCGAGGTTTTGGCACGGATTTCGAGGCAACAAGTGACCCCTCTTTCTGTATGGAATTCCTTGACAGCAGCGGAGTGTTTCGGCCATATCTTTGCGCACGAGCGTCCGACGGAAACGAGCCTATACAACTTTTTCATCTACGGATCGCAAGGAACGCGCTCGTATTTTTATTGGATTTTTGTGAATTTTCTTTCGAGGTGAGAATTAATGATTTCTCTGTGAACAGTAATCAGTCCTTAATCCAGATTAGTGTATGAGAGTGCCCTCTTGCCGAATTTTTATCTTGACTTACCGAACTCCGATTTGGACGTGCAAGGTACCGTTTCGAAGCTATCGACGCAAGGATCGCCGTGATATTTTTATTGGAATTTTCTGGGCAATTTCTGCAGGTGATAATTAAGCAGTTCTGAATTCGAGGTTGTATGTGATTAAGTGCTGAATTTGGGAGTCTAGTGTAATTAGTGGATTTCTTGATGTACCAGGAATATTGCGGGTGTGCTGAAATTGTGGAAGCAAGGATTTGGAGTTTTGGTATTTTCTGACTGTACGAGTTTGGACAGTTGCGCTTCAGGTGGGTGGTTGTTGTACTCCTCTCTTTGTATGCCCACTAGGAATATCAGAGTACCCTTGATATGACAATGCTAAATGTGTTGATTGGTAGACTTGCATGCTCTAGGAAATTGATTATTGGTTATCAGATCTCTAATAAATTATTTTTAGATTAATCACTGGAACTGTATACTTGGAGACAAATAGAAATAGAGGACTGCAAAACTGATGTTTGTTCATGTGAGACGGTCACCCTAGCTTATGTCATTCTAAACTGTTTATACTTGGAAATTGGACAAAATATTGGAACATGCATGATTAAATTGGTCACATAATTATTGTCATCTTTTACTGCTACACTATTTTGGGACTTGACTTAGGAGAAACCATGCTTTTGCTCTTTCTTCTTTCATTGTTGGCACTAGCGGCTTAATCGCTCAGGTTCGAGCGTATGTTGGACAGTGTAGGCAGGTATTGGGGATTTGGGACAGGTTGGGTTGTCAGGGTGTTGCGGCGACCACGGATCTTGGGTGGTTGACCGGATTGTTTCTATTGCATCAGATTGGGTGTTCGGGGATCGGGCTTTCTTTAGTGGAGGGTTGTTCCCACTTCTTGAGTCTCGATCCAGTCCTGCTATTATGAGACAGTGGTTACAGTACTTGATGGTGGTACTTGACAGTGATGCATTTACAGTGATATTTTACTCGTGTGGGTCGCTCCCCTCGAGTGCCACTCCGGAGTAGGCTTTCCACGGTGTGAGCGCCGGGCACCTTTTCTGCTTTCGGTGTGAGCGCCGGGCACCATGCTGGTTTCTTGAGTTCGACAGCAGAGCAGGCAGTGCCAGTGTTCACTGGCTGTCAGATTGGGTCATTATGACAGGCTTCTTGATTCTGATGCATCACTTTCTCCATCCTTATTGGTTGGTCATATAGAGGCATATTAGGGATAGCACTTTATCAGTTGCTTTATTTATCTGCATCTCCTTTCTTTCCTTTCCCTTTTTGCCTCTGATCACCTGGTGGGCATATCTGAGCTGAGGCTTTACCCACTAGGGGAGGCTACTGTTTATAGTAGTACTTACCCCCATTGTTTTTCTTGTTTCTTTCTTTCCCCTTGTTTTGCAGAGTCCTCAGTGGGAGTTGCTGGGCCGTCAGCAACTGATCGAGGTAAGCGAATTGCGGACTAGATAGAGAGCCACCGAGGGTCGTAGCTGGAGATTTTTGGGTACCAGGACTTCTCAGACAGTGTTTTTGTATTTCTTTTTGGGGACTGGCTTCTGCCAGCTGTTTGTATTATAGTTGTGAGCTGGGAGAGACATCTGTATTTTATTTTACTGTTGTACCTTTTACTTCCAGCATCTGTCTGAGATACAGTAGTTTTAGTTTAGCTCTGATTATTATGCTCTTTTATTTTATTTCTTATCTGAGCAGGTTACCGACGCTTCGTGTATGTGGGAAATACCGCATGCACGGCGGATCTGTAGACGGGCCCGGGTTCTGGTTTACACCCGGGGCGTGACAGATTAAGTTGGTATCAGAGCTTAGGGATAGGTCAGTTGGGACTTAGGAAACCCTAGGCTTTTGGACAGACCCTAGGATTATAGGGCGTGAGTGGCGTGACTTGTTGCGAAAGTCGGTGATTTTTATGTTAACTCTTCCTGTGAGTGAAGAGTGATCGACATAGTCTATTTCTGTTGAACCATTATGTTGGCTGCAGACAACATAAGGTTACAGAAATAGGGGGATGTCTTTTGACTTTCGCCAGATTGGGTCGTGTGGGGTTTTGTTGCTGATGTTTGGTTTCTTGTGGCAGGATGCCTCCTCGACGTCGGATTCCCACCCGGGGTGTCCCTTCGCCCCCTGTTGAGCCAGAGCAGCCTACACCACCCGAGCTTACTGAGTTGAGGGCCTTGGTGGCCCAGTTGGCGGAGGGTCAGCGCCGCCAGGAGCAGAGGATTGAGCAGCTGCTTGCTCAGAGGGAGGCACCACCCCCAGCTGTTCCTGAGGTCCCTGTGCCTCTTGTTGCACCTTTTGTGCCGTCAGCGCCATCTTCGAGTAGCGGGGCTCCTGCGGCTATTCAGCCTTTGACTGCGGAGGAGGAGCGGGATTTTGCTGACAAACTCGCTGCGTTTGTTCAAGCGGGGACCACCTAGATTCTCGGGGCGGGATGCTCAGCCCCGGGCTGTTGGGATTTGGCTTTCTGCGATGGAGAAGCTTTTTCGGGACTTCTTCATCGACCCGAAGTATCGAGTGCACATGGCGGTGCACTGTTTGGACGGAGATGCTGATTTTTGGTGGCAGCGAGTTGAGCCACTGGAGTTCCGGATCACCAGGCAGTTACCTTGGGAGGAGTTCAGACGGATGGTGTTGGACACCTATTTTTCTACCAGTGTGAAGAAGAAGTTGGAGGACGATTTGAAGAATCTGCAGCAGGGCGCGACCGGCCCATGCCTATTTTCAGGAGTTCAGGGAGTTGCTGAACTGTGTGCCCTACGTCGCTCGTGACGGTCCGCACCAGGTTGAGTTGTTCGAGGGAGGCCTTCGTCCAGAGATTTACACACTTGTGCATGCTCAGAGATTTCAGACCCTGGAGGCAGCCGCAGAGCATGCACAGTGGGTGGAGAGAGGCGATCAGGAGGTGGCCAGACGGAGGGCCGCGGTCGCGCAGAGTTCCGACAGGAAGCGACCAGCCCCAGAGGACGGGGGACAGGCCAGCTCATGGAGACCGCCACGGCCGCCGCAGTCCCAGTCTTATGGCCGTGGGCGATCAGAGAGGAGAGGGCCTGGTGGACCCCAGAGACCGCAGCAGCATCAGCAGCAGCACCAGCAGCAGAGATCGCAGCAGAGGCAGCAGAGATCTCAGCAGCAGTCCTCGAGACAGCAGCAGCAGCCGAGACAGCCCCGATCTTCTGACCGATGTATTTTCTGTGGAGGTCAGCATGCCGCCATTACTTGTGACCAGAGATGGGGTCGGTGCTTTCGTTGTGGACAGCCAGGGCATGTGCGAGCTACTTGCCCCCTTGCTACTTCCTCGGCACCTTCTTCGGCGTCGGCTCCATATCCCCCTCAGCAGCAGCGGCCACCAGCTCAGCGGCCTTATGCTCCAGCGAGCAGGCCGTCCACTTCTTATCCCTAGATTCTCGACCTCCAGCACCGAGCGGGCGGGTGTATGCCGCCCAGTTGGCGGATTCTTCAGCGGCAGACCAGGTGGTGGCAGGTATTATTCTACTCTTTGGTATTCGGGCTCGTACTTTATTCGACACTGGAGCATCTCATTCTTTCATTAGTCGAGCATTTGCATCCCTGCATGGTCTAGAGGTAGAGTCCTTGTCACATGCATTAGAGGTGCGGATTCCTGATCACGTTTTGCATGTCGAGGAGCGTTGTGTGGCTTGCCCAGTGCAGTTGGGGCCTTGGATTTTGCCTGCAGACTTGCTTGTTTTGCAGCAGCTCCAGGATTTTGATTTGGTGCTAGGGATGGATTGGCTGTCGCGGTATTCCGCCACTATCGACTGCAGAGAGAGGACGGTGACTCTTCGCGAGCCAGGACAGGAGGAGTTCATCTTCAGAGGCTGCCAGAGCACGCTGTTCGCAGCGACCATTTCCTCGGCCAGAGCTAGGAGGATGATGAGTAGGGTTGCACTGCCTTTTTGGCCACTGTGGTGGAGGTGCCTACGGCGGCACTGGGACTCGAGGATATCCCTATTGTCCGCGAGTTCCCAGATGTATTTCCCCCTGAGTTGACGACGATGCCGCCGGAGAGGGAGATTGAGTTCGTGATTGATGTAGTTCCTGGGACTGCACCAATCTCAAAGGCACCCTATAGGATGGCGCCAGCTGAGTTGAGGGAGTTGAAAGCCCAGCTTCAGGATCTTTTGGATAGGGGCTTCATCAGACCCAGTGTTTCTCCGTGGGGAGCGCCTGTGTTGTTTGTGAAGAAGAAGGATGGGTCACTGCGGTTGTGTGTGGATTATAGGGAATTGAACAAAGTGACCATCCGGAACAAGTATCCCCTCCCCCGGATTGATGATTTGTTTGATCAGTTACAGGGAGCATCGGTGTTCTCGAAGATTGATCTGCAGTCCGGTTACCACCAGCTGAGGGTGAGGGCCGAGGACATCTCCAAGACGGCTTTCAGATCGCGGTACGGGCATTATGAGTTTACTGTGATGCCTTTTGGGTTGACAAATGCCCCTGCCGCATTCATGGACTTGATGAACAGGATTTTCAGCCGTTTTTGGACCGGTTTGTGGTGGTGTTTCATCGATGATATTCTGATCTACTCCCGCCC